>VDFB02145381.1:0-32709 GCA_007258455.2 Sequoia sempervirens
ATATCTAGAATTGGTTGTCCTTGGTCCCACTCGATGAGTTGGGGTTATACTAGGCTTAATTCACTGGTTTGGTTGTTTGGGGTGAAAGATGTGGTTATCATAAAGATAGATGTATCCTCAAATAGATCAACGACGTTAAGGGGAAAGTCATCTAGGGTTGTATCACATGATGTGGGTAACCAAGAGGAAGCCTCAATCTGTTTATTAGAATTACCCTTGATAATAAGGGTAACCTTGTTAGTAGTACATCATAAGCCAAGATTCCTAAGATGTCTCTCAGGAACGATGCGTTCTAAAAAAACATTGTCATTTTTTCCCAACTTTTCATTCTTGTTGTACCCCTATCCCATTATTAGTTGTAAACCTTTATTATCATCTTCCATGGGAAGAACGAGCATGGGTAGGTTGTCCTGATAGATCAATTTAAATACATCTTCCTCATTGACATCTTCTTTGTTCAAGTCTCCCCATTTAGTGAAGGTGGTAGATGCAAGCTTTAATGTTTCAACTACTTTGTTAATAGGTTGGGGTTTCCCATAAGATTTTTGGGAAAGAGGTAGATCTCCCAACACAAAAGTGTCCTTCAGTTTATAATCCCCACAACCATCATCCTTGATTATTGCCTTGATGTCAGGTATGTTCTACATAATGGGTGTTTTGGATTTTGAGGTAGATGCAAGGGAATATGTGTCAACAAATGAGGAGGAGGATGTAGGACCTTCATCATTCTTAGGTATTTGGAGGATCTTGTAGATCTTAGCCTCAAGGTTCTTGCACTAGTAGAAAGGCTCAAGATCTCCATGGATAGTCACCTCTTTATCCTCAAAAGGAAACTTGACACATTGGTGATAGGTGGAAGCTACAACTTGCATGGAATGGATCTATGGTCGACCAAACAAGATGTTGTAGGGGAGGTCAAGATTTAACACTTGGAATTTAGTTTCAACAATGACGTGTCCCACTTGGATAGGTAGCTTGATGATGCCTTGAGACACCCATTCTTGATCGTCATATTCCCTTATAGTTGTACTCTTTGTCTTCTCAATAGCATCCTCTAAGTAACCCAAGTTTTTGACCAGCTAAATGGTGCAAATGTTTAGACTAGAACTTCCACCTATGAGGACTCTTTTAACTTTATTCTTATGAACAATGACCTCAAGGTGTAAAGTGCGATTGTGAGATGGTTGTGTTGGGAGATCTTGTTCTAAGAAGGTGAGAAGATGGGGGGTAGTGATATGCCCTACCTTAGCTTGAAATTGTTTGATATCAATATTCTCAGGGATAGAGGAAGATGATAAATCCTTTTCTAGCATATCCCTATGGTTGGGGGATAGCTTCAATAGTTCATGAATAGAGATCTATGTGGGGGGTTTCTTTAGCTAGTTAAGGAGAGTATAGTTGCTAGGGTTTAACGTTGGTAGTGTAGGTTTTTCCCTAAGTTGAGATGAATCTACTTAGAATGTAACCTCACATTCCACACTAGGTCCATGGATGGTGATGACTGTTATGAAATTGTCACAAGAGGAAACTGCATTGGAATAGACACGTGTCCTACATTAGTATAATTTTTACCCTTGCCATTGTAATTCCATTATTGTGATATGGAATTGGATTCTTGTATATCTTGAGGTCTTGGTTACTTGCTGGTACATCAATAGTTATATCTCCACTTTTGATAAGATCTTGGATAATATTCTTCAACTTCATTCAACTTGATGTTATGTGTTCTTTGATCTTGTGAAAGTCACAAAGATCCTTTTCATTATACCAAGGAGGTTTAACTTGGGGTTCTTGATAGTTTTGGAAATTAGGGAGTGTAATCAGGTTTGTGTTGGTGTGAATAAGGCTTGTACCTAGTTTATTCCTTTACTAGGGACTTAGTGGACTTAATTCAAATGTTAAGTTTACTTAGGATATTAGTTGTCTTATCTAGACAAGTCATAGTTGTCTTATCTAGACTTTAAACTTTCCTCGGTAGTTATAAGTTAACTATCTCATGTGATAAGATTAAGACACTTATCATGATCTTGTCTTATCCTCTCTCTCATCCTTGCCTTTATAAGCAAGGAATCTCTAGCATATTTTGCATTTGATAGCATGGTATTGTAAGTATTGTATCATATTGCAATTCTTGTTTGGTGGAATAGCATCTTCCATTGTTTCTTCTCTCTATCTCTTGTGGAGGTTATTTGGTGTTGCAGATTGAAGATCTTGGGTTGCTTACTTCAACATGGTATCACTCTTTGGAATTGACATCCACATCAAGGGTTTCGTCGGTGGTGTCATATCTCATTGGTCTAACCTGGTTACCAGTTTCATCAGCTTCTACTACTGGATAGGATTTTTGAGGCTCTTTGTGTTTTTTGCCGGCAACACACACCCATCGACATTTATCTTGTCGAGCTTTGTTACTCTTGATCGATCACAACCTTTCTATTTGCGGTGTCCTTGGGAGCTAACCACTATCATTCCATTGGTCAAATCATCATCCTTTTCGGTCACATTGTTGGTTTTCTGATCACTGTGGAATGAAGCATTTGAAATTGACTATCAATAGTCTCTCTGATTTGACTTACCTTTCCTCCGTCAAATTCGTTCTGTTAGCATGATTTTTTCATTAGGTACTTTGCATTTACATTTTTTTATATATATATAAAAATTTGGTTTGATAAACTTTATCGACTGACCAAAAGTTTCAAAGAAGACCACTATTTTGTTTTGGTCGACCTCTATTTATATCAATGGTGAATTGGGGTGGGGTGGCTCGTGGGTGGCGAGGATGCTGGGGCCCCACCCCCGCTCTGTCCGCCTACCACCCATGGTGGGGTGGTAAATAAACCTTTTTTTTAAAACCTTTTTAACTAATAGGGTCATATGGCACGGCCAAGAGCTGTATTTTTTCCCCCAGTTAGCGTTAATATTTTACACCTAATTAGTGTGAAAGGTCATTTTCTAGGCCTTGTTTTTATTTTTGCACAACTTTCACCCCAAGTGGCAAATTTTTTGAAACGAAATATTGTCAAAAATATAGTGAGCTCAACTTTTCAGTGGTATAGGATATTTTCATAAATTTTGTTGTTTGGGTGCATTTATTGCCTGTTGAAGTTAGATATGCATTTTTCACTTTTGAGCTCACAAATTTTGCTTCGTTCCTTCATTTTTTCTTGATTCTTGCAGCGTTGGAGAGGTCTCTCCGAGCTCTTTAGAGTTACTCATACACTTTTTCTAGATTTGGCCCCTAGTATAATTAATTCAAATTTTTGTGTTTTAGCACTTTGGTTAATTACTTGGATATTTTGGCACTTGGAAACTTTTTGGTTGCATGGGATGGCTTCATTTGGGCTGCTTTATATGCATTTTCTGTATTTTGTTCCTTTGTGAACATTTTGAGCATCATTTGCAAGAAAATTATTATTTGTAAACACACTGAGATAAAGTGCCACACCATTGTACATGTATTTTGGGGATTTTTCACACAAGGTTGTGTCATATTTTGTACTCTCACTGTATTATAAAGTGCCATGGGGGGGTTGTGTAGAGCCTTTGTTATTTTCCATCACACCTCTATCAAGTGAGAGTCCCTCCAAGACAACGAATCCAAGAGATTCTTGCCTCATGCATGTGTGCTTTGTTTTGCACACCTTTTTTTAGTTGTAGGTACATTCTTGTGCACTTTCAAATATTGTTTCTTCTTCTTCATGCACTACATAGTGATACACAAAGTTTAAGTGGATCTGTCACACCTCTCCCAAGTTAGCATTATGGGGGGAATTATACCATTCATGCTAATGCTTCCTTGGTTTCACTTTGGAGTGAACTATGTATCTATTATTTATTCCTATGCACTAGGAAGATGCAATGGCTGGTTATCCATGCATTTCAGTGAGATGGATTATTTACCACATAGACACTCTTGCATTCCTATTTTGTGGAGGTAACTATTACCTATTTTTAGCCACAACTCAAAATAGGTAGAGCTGATTTGCATTCTTCTTTAAAAGGTACACAAAATTCTGCTTAAGTATTCATTATCCATCATGAAGAATCATATTACATTTGATTTTCAGTTTTATTATGCAAGTACTTGTAACAAAAAATTGGACATTTGCATAAAAAATGCTTTTTTATTCATATTGTAAAAACCAAAGTCCCACACAAGCCATGGGAGTAACTTAATTTGATTTTCATAATCAAATAATGAATACAAAAAGGAAATGTGCACAATACAACTAAAGAGAATATAGGTATAAGAGAGAAGGTGATTCGTCATTGCTTGGAATGACGAATCATTGTCACATTTGAAGCCTTCACTTGTCGCCACTTCGGTTTCTCCAGATTGTTCAATTCCAAGCTCCATAGGTTTCCTGCAAGATTGTTGAAAAGTGGTGTTAGAGCAATGAAGAATCAAGTCCTTCCTTATGCCTACATTACCAACAGAGATGTGGTATAAATTCATTCATGCATTCCTCAAATGATTTAGTCATCAAAAATGGATCATCAAGGAACATAAATTCAATGGAAGCTTTCAGCTTCAATTATTTTTGCTAACTTGTTTGTTTAAATGTGTAGGAATAGGTATAATCTAATTATTGCAACCAACGAATATTGTTATGAGTGGTGAGAAATGTGGCTCCCACAAGGGTTGAGCCCAACTCATAAATAGTGATATGAACAACATGAAGGAAAAAGTGACCATGACGATCCATGTAGTCATGAGTTGGCTTACGAATGTACAGAGGGACAAGGCCATACATAAGCAATGCAAAGGATCTTTAGCTTTTGCTAAGCTGCCAGGCTGAATCAACATG
Organism: Sequoia sempervirens; assembly: GCA_007258455.2. Taxonomy (NCBI): domain Eukaryota; kingdom Viridiplantae; phylum Streptophyta; class Pinopsida; order Cupressales; family Cupressaceae; genus Sequoia; species Sequoia sempervirens. The sequence continues at coordinate 4,809 of VDFB02145381.1, forward strand.
AAAGATGCATCATATACATTTACATCATAAGTATTTTATAACAGTGCTCGCATATAAACAACATCTGAAATGTACACTGTTCACAAAGATATTAAGTGAAATGGTGAATAAATATATTATCTTCAAGACTTGAAGGAGTGACTATATATTAAAGGTGCATGAAACCAAAGTATCTATTTGTCATCATAGGAAGAACAAATATAATTCATGATTGTCAAAGTCATAACGATAGTCAATTGAATAAAAGATAGTTAGTAACTGTAGACAATGATGTTCCAAATGCCAGGATGGTAGTCCTTCATGGAGCATAAGACAGTGAGTAACCAAAGGCATCTCACAGGCTTTAAAGCATAAAAGTTACAATGTCATTCAAAAAGCAAGAATATATCAAGCGAAGGAGAGTTCTTTGATCATTCTTTGAAAAAGCTAGAGGAGAAATCACAAAGTAAAGTACTGTTCCATGATAGATTGCATTCAAGAGATGGTACATTTAAAAGAAGAGCATGGACAATTGACAACCACATATACACAATCTATGGCATAATGCAGTGATTAAAGCACAGTACCATGGTAGATATGATGCCATTATTGCAAGATAATGAATAGATTAGCAGTCTCATAGTAGTGCCATGCAACATCAAACAATGAAAGAGAAACATGTAGAAGAAGCAACTTTTTTATAATAGAAAACTACAGATCTTTTGCAAGATAAAAGCCAAACACAAGTAAGTGAATTTTTTTACATAGTTTTCCTTCATTCTTTGACAACAAAAAAAGATATAACAGTATCTGAGGACTTCAAGAGCCTAGACCATAGCATCTTTCATTTATGAAATGACAACCAGAGTCAGATCCAGTTAGTGTTTCTAATAAGACATTCAATAGTGAGTCATCAATGTACGAGGAAAGAATGGTCTTTAGTGCCAACAATACATGATATCAAGAGTCGATCATAAACCTTGGCAATACAGTTGTTGCCCTTAGAATCCTTGCCTATTGATGTTGATGATATCTGAGTTTTTCATTTCAAGTTTATAAGGCAGACTTATATTTTGAGCCTTTATATACAAATAGACTAAAACAAAAAGATGCAATAGTCTTAACAATCATTCTCAAATATCTTTATATTATATGATAGTAGTGCCTACAGAAGCAATGTGAGTTAAGACAAGTGTAGAACAAAAAATATACATTTTAATCTCAATGCAACAGATATGTAGTGTTGAAAATTGAAGGATGGGCAACAGAATGAAGCAATCATGATATGAAACTAACATTGAGTTTGGTGAATAGACACAGTGATGGTATTGAAAATTCTACAGAGAGCAAGATAAGCATGATAAATTTAAGAGTTATCCTTCCAAGCTGCGGCTGAATACAAGTCACTATGGTTCTATTGTTGTCATTTCAAGGCAATGAGGAACAATACCTAGAAGGAGTTATGCAAATTAATCACAGATTGAAAATCTTGTGTGCATAGAAAAAAGAGTTCCAATTTCGAGCTTATTCATACAAACCTAGAAAGATTTCAAAAAAAAGAAATATTCATGGCTGTGGCCTCAAGCCTAATATTTGTTTACAAAACAAAATGTGAAAGCATAGACAGGGCATGAATATTTGAGGATTTATCAATTTTCACAAGATCAAATGAATACACAACAATGGCCGAATAATGGATGCTAAAGAACTCACCTGTAATGTGAAAATGTGGAGTTTGTTTTTAGATTTCCTGACAAAATTTTTTGCCACGAAAATCTCTAGATTCACCAGAATATCAAGCTTGAACCAAGATCAATAATGGAAACATCATGATGAAGAGGGCATCAACGGTAAAAACACCAAAGAAATTCATCAGAAAATATGACATTGGTCGCAACTATGAAAGCCTGGAAGCCTTCAAAACTAAGCAAGTTTCCAGAATGGTGGAAAAAGGTGACTTACTAGGCGCTATTACACAAGATCTCTCAGTAGAAATGAAGAAAATGACAAGTCAATATTCTGTAGAGGAGCTCCAATTAAAACCCTAGCATGACGGCCATAGCTTCTCTCAAAGCTTACTCACCAAGCAATACAAAAGTCAAATGAGGAGATGATTAGAGTTCCCAATCTTTTTACCTTTTCCATGCATTGCCTCATGGATATTTTTGACTCATTTTCAAGCAAAATGATTATGATTTATTTCATCGGCCAACATTATAACTAATAAGTGTATAATATTAAGCTAGAAGTGGCCAATGAGGATATATGCTAAGTATTGTGGCCGATTATCAAAGCATTGACAAATATTGTCAAAATATGCTAAGGGTCAATATTGCATGTTTTTGCATTGCATATGATGATAGAGGGGAGTCATAAGGAGTTGATGTAAATTTTTGCAAACATTTTATTTATTCCTCTCAATTTTATTGTAAAGTTATTTTCAGAATTTATTAAAACAATATTAACAATTGTTTTAATGGTTTTGTCAAAAATCAACTATTATTAAAAAGGGGAAAATGCTAATATTTAAAATTTTTTGCTCACATGCAAAACGAAATGTAGAGATAACTGAAGTGCTTCCAAGGGCTTTGAGTCATGCAAAGATGGGTGGAGTTAACGATGGATTTTTCAGTTTTCTCCAGTTTTTGATGCCTTATCATCATGCATAATTACCTTGGGCGGATTGATAAAAATGAGGTGGTTTTTGCATGCTTGAACCCACTTTTGAGGGATTTTCAGTGCAGTTTGAGTGCTCTATAGTTTAGTTATGAGTTGAACTTGAGTTTGGATCGTCATTCACTCATTTTTGCATGAGTTTGAACCTTCTTTTTAGGGATTTTTGCTTTTTCTCGTGGATTACTTTGGAGATATTAATTTTTACACTAAGTTTCACTTTCAATTTCATCTTCATGCCTTGAAGAGGCTTTTGTATATATTGGAAAAAGTTAATCTTTTTCTGGGAGTTCTTGATTTCTCTTGTTTTTGCAATTTTTGCAAAGAAGGCTTCTTGTAACTCAACATTTTAGATTTAATACAGTAATACAACTTTATAAGTTACGTAAGTTATCATTTCTGTAGGGTTTTCCTTCATGATATTAATTGAAATACAGTTCACCTTTCCAATTTCAGGTTTTTTGCATGGTTTAAATAGTTTGATGCAATTTTGATGAGTTTCACTTTTGAAACATTCAAATTTTTTTCTTGTTTATGCATGCATATATACAATTGCAGTTCATCACAGGATGTTAATTATGCTCAAAAGTTGTTTTCTTTTTCCTCTAATTTGTGAAAACTCAGTTTTTCTTAATAGGGAAAGAATACATACAACCTTTTAATGAATTATTAATGTGTTCAAAGTGCTCAAATTGGACTGTGTTAACAAATTTTCCTAAGAGTATAAGTTGTGAATCATTTTGCAAGTTTACCATCATTTAGGTGCATCACCGAGGTTTTAATTTTAGTTCATGCATTCAGTTCAATCCTTCTTACCCTTTTCTCAAAACAAATCATTCAAGTACCTAATTGATCATCATATAGGAACCAACCTAGAATTTGGAGGTCTATCTTCGCCATGGGAATACCCACAGCCTGAAGATAGTTCCCATGTTTCAAAAAATTGCTAAATTTAGTCATTCAAGCATTCGGGTGCAATTTGTTTGACAACAATTTTTGGCACGCCCGGTGGGACCCCGAAGATCACTTCAGAGAAGAAATTCAAAGATACAAGCTGTTGTTCTAGTATATACAACATATTTTTCCTTTCAAAGGTTATAGCTTATACCTGGAAACTCTGAGCATATTTATTGGTTTCAACAAGACCCAGTGCTAGTATGTTTCAAACACAAGCTTTATTTCTGATTTCCAACTAATTATATGAGTAAAGATGTCGAGTTTTCATAGTCAACATGTATACCCACCCCCTTATTATGAAAATACTATCAACCAATCACCCTATCAGCCATATCAGGCCAATCATGCTGCTGGTTTTATCCCAAACAACCATGCAACAATAGCCTATCAACATGCTCAACATGCTTACCTCCCATCCACCCCTACTCAGCCTTCATGTCAATATTCATATGTCCACAATCAGCTCCAAGAGGTTGATGATATGAAGAATAACATGAATAACATTAAGGTCATATTGTTAGAATTCACATACTAGATAGAAGAGATCAGGAGGCAGCAAGAGTACGATCAACAACAAGAAGAGATGGCCTATTAGGCCTATCTCTATGAGCAAGACTTGCTGATACAAAAGAGATAGTATGAAGAAGATCTTGTTGCAAAGGAAGAGAAAATTAAAATGTTGATTGCTCAAAAGATGGAAGCCCAATCAGTTTCTTGCATAAAGCATCAACCAACAAAGAAAGAGGTTTCCAAGGTTTCCATTGAATCTCCAAGTAAGTCTTCTAGTTTTGACATTCCAAATTATAGGGATAATATTTGTATCGATGTCAAATATCAGCCCCTACAAAAGCTCATGTCCCCACAAGATCTATCAAACCAATCCATTAATCCTCATTTTCAATCATATCAAGAGCTTGAACCAAATCATCAAGGTACTGAATAGCCATGGCGGCCTTCTTGGACCAAGCATCCTGACTTCAAAATGCCAAATATAGTTCAAGAGGCTCCCATTCCAAGTTTCAGAAATCCTCTTCTATTGCAAAGACAAGTACATGTAACAAATCAAGCTACGAGTCTTCATGAATAGTCATATCAAGAGAGCCAACATACGCATGCATGTACTGATACCATTTGCAAAGCAGACTTGCAATAGGAGGTGAACGAACATGATCAATCAGGACATAGGTTGAGGAGCTTGAAAAAGGTATCAAATGCAATGATTTCATGTTTTTATTAGATGAACTCCCTTCTTTTATTGAGTTGAATGAGAAGGAAAAGGTTAAACAATCTGATGAGTTGTTGATTGAAGACTATCAATGTAATAATCAAGTCTTTGAGCAACTGAAAGAGGAAAATGAACATGAGGAAAAGACGGTTCATGAGGTAAAAACCACTCCTTTTTTATCAAGGGACCAAGACGGATCTGATGAGTATTCATTTTGGAATTATCTTGAGTTTTTTTGTCAAACGTAGATGGAAAACAAGAGCAAACTGAGCATGTTTATGTGGAGAAAATAGAGGTTGAATCTAAAAAAAAATTTGATTTATTTGATGAACTCCCTCAATTTGTTGATGAAAAAGAGGATATCACATGCTTACTAACATCTATGCATGGTATGGAGCAACTAAATGATAAAAATCATCTGGACTTAATGCAAAGTTATGAGTTAGATGAAAATGTGTTTTCAGGCATAATAGAGGTCTTTTGTTCTAACATTGATGATAGTTTGATGCCATATGAGCCAGTAACATGTGATTAGCCTATTTAGATCAAAGAGCCACACATTCCTTCATTTCATTTATGTGAACCAACTCTTGTAGATTAGATTGAAATTGAGGCAACAAGAAGGAAGGAAGAAAATCTTACACTACAAGTGGAGCAGTCTAATCAGCAAAATGGAGAGACAACAGTTTTTAAACTTGAAGACAACAGTAAGAGGCCAAGCTTTATGCTCTCAAAGGGGTGCCCAATGATATATTTATAAGCAAGGCATCTCTAGCATATTGCATTCAATAACAAGGTATTGTAAGCATTGTATCTATGAACAGGTGAGAATATGCGTTAGAAAATGAGCAACAAACAAAAGAGTGCAAATAACCAATATAAACACCCTACACCTCAAGATTGGCCTAGTTGGATTCAAAAACAAAATAAAGATAACAAATGGAGATGATTCACCTTGTCTTGAATTGATCCTTTGGTTGGCCCTTGATCTTCAATGTTGTATGCTCCTTTGATGGCGAATGATGAGGATGCAAGATGGTTGAAGTTGGACAACAATGGAAGCAATTGTTATGGTGAGTGCAAGAAAATGAGAAATTTGGCTAAGTATGGCTCCAATAAATTTTTTGCAAGAGTTTGGCTAGCACAATGATCTCCTCCCTTAAATGAGAGAAAAGAGGGGGTATTTATAGAGAATTTTGCATTCTCTAGAGAAATAGACGGTTGAGATTAAACCAACAAGGCCAAGATGTAGGGCTATGGTGAGTTGAAAACTCACAAGCCCTCACATCTTGACATGTGGTATGTGAAGGGGCTTGAAAAATGTGATGTTTAAATGAGTTGGAAGGAGAGTACATGACATGGAGGTTCTACATAGTACCTTGGGATTTGGACAAGATCTTTTCATAAAGGAGGTCCTTGTCCCCATGTGGGTGAGAGGACATGTGAGGAATTAAAAATTCCTCAAATATCCTCATGGGGATGAGAGAAAGAATTTAAAATTCTTTGAAATGCATTGGAGGATTAAATGTGAATTAAAAATTCACATGGGGAAAGGGGTGCCTTCTCCAAAAGGAGAAAACACTTAATAGGGTTGACTTAGGACACATTCCATAAATGACATGGATATTAAGTTGACTTAATTAAGTGATTAAGGTTGTGCAAGTACTTGATTAGAAAAATTAATGACATATTAGAGGCAAGTGGGAGAAGGGGAAGAGTTCACAAGTGACTTGATGTGACAAGTCAAAGATCACATGGGGAAGAGAAAAATGAATTTAATATTCCTTGGAAGGATAAAAGGAATTAAAAATTCTTTGAGAGGTTGATTAGGATAGTTAATGAATGATTAGAGGGTTAGGTGGCTAAGAGAGATTAGAGGCCAGCTTGCAAAATTTGGAGGATGTGACACATTTTAATCAAGGATTAGGCATGTGCACATCCCTAATAATGAGATTAGGAGAATAATTAGGATTAAGAAAGGGATGTGACATGTGAATAATTAAATAAATATAATATTTATTTAATTCATTTGATGAAAAGGAGGATTAAAGAGATAAGGTATTTATTTATTAATTAAATAGCTTAGGGATTTGGCAGAATTAAGGATATTAATTATATAATAGCGATATTTCTTAATTAATGCAAATAAGGGGATGCTTAGATGAAAGGGGATAAATTTGGATAAATTAAGTGTCCAAATTTAGGTGTCTACAATATCATATTCCAATTCTTGTTTGGTGGAATAACGTCTTCCATTGTTGCTTCTCTCTATCTCTTATGGAGGTTATTTGGTGTTGCAGATTGAAGATCTTGGGTTGCTCACTTCAACAGTTTGATTATACTAATTTTTGCGTTACAGATTCAATAGGTTCCCCCAACAGTGTGTATTTACATCTTGGATAGTTATTCTTATTGGGGGTCCTCTTTTTGGGTGTTAGTTTTATTGATTTGGTTATTTTGTGGCGGTGGTGTTGCTTATTGTACAATTTGTTGCACATTGGTTGGTTGATTGGTGTTTTTCCTAGGAGCACTTATGACCACTTTAGCATCAACAATGACATCATTTGTCATGTTCTTGTTCTTAGCCCACACATGGGGCTTGTCATTAGAGCTAGTTGATGGGTAGTTGTCTTAATACGCTTGGGTGTTTCCCTATGAGATGAGGGCTCTCTTGATGTTGAGGGCACTATAAATAATCTTGTCATAAGTGGTGACACATTGCAACACTAATTGGAAGGATAGCTCTGGATCAACATTGGCTACTATAATCCCCACTTGTTGCTCTTCAAGAATGGGCCACTTGCTCTTACTAGCTCTTTACCTCCACCTTTGTAGGAAATTAGCGAAGGATTCTCCTTTGTTTTGCTTGAGAGTGTAATACTCTTCTAAACTTACATCCATGTCAAGATTGAAGGAGAAATGGTCTATAAGCCTATTGATAATTTCTGGAAAGTTCTTAACCCCTAGAGGTAACTGTGAAAACCAATCGATTGCTGGGCCCGCCAAACAATGTGGGAAGAGGCGCATTAGGTAGGAATCATTGTAGGCAACCTCCATTGACATGACATGGAATTGTTTGACGTGATCCATAGGATTTCCCTTCCCTTTATATTTATCAAACTTAGGGATCTCAAAATTGGGTGGGAAAGGTACCATTGTGATATTTCTATTGAATGGCTATGGACATGAGTTTTGTTGGGTATGCGGCTTCTTTGTTTTTCCCATTTGAATGTCCTGGATTTGTTGTGTAAGCGCCTTGAGATGTGATGACACATCATCTTGAAAATTTGGTGGAGGAGCATATGTTGTGTATCGTGGGATGGTGGATGAGTTATAAGTGGGATTTTGATATGATGGGGTATTGTATGGTGTGCAAGATGGATTTTGATACTGTGAAGGTGAGGGTGATAGAGGTAGTGGTGTATATGCTCCTTGTGCCATTGGATTGACACTATTTTGTTGGGGGTTATAATACAAACCCTGTTGTTGTTGTACAAGCACGTGTTGTTGTTGGGCATATTGTTGTACTAGCAATTCTTGTTGTTGTTGTGCAACCAAGGTAGCTTGTTGTTGAGCTTGTTGTTGTTGCAAGGCTTGTGCCTAGGCCTATTGCTATTGCAATGCTTGTTGTTAAGCTTGTTGTTGTTGAAAATATTGGGCTTGAGCTTTTGTGCTTGTAGGCTTGAGCTTGAGCTTGTTGCTATTGCAACGCTTGTTGCTAAGCCTGTTGTGCCTTTGCAAAGCTAGAGCATGAGCTTGTTGTGCCTACAATGTGGAAGTGTGTTGGTGTTGGGATATGTGAGATGGGTTTTGGGTGATCATGGTATGAGTGGGTTGTGGGTTGATTTGAGATGGTTGTTGTGTAGTGAGTGTTTGTGAGTTGTTTTGTGTTATCATTCCTTGTAATATTGTTGATTGGGATGGAGGAATGTAAGTTTGGTGGACCTCGTTTGATTTTGCTTGGCTTGGGGGACCATTGCTGAAGGTGATGGTGCCATTTGGTATTGCAATGTCAATGACACATTCTAACCTTGGATCAATTAATTAGAAGGGTTCCCTTGATCGATGTGTTGAGGGTTCCCTTGTGTTTGTTGTGGAACCAAGGTATTACCTTGGTTGATGGGGTTTGTGATTAATGTGTTGATTTGATTTGGATGGATGATATATGGGATTGATGTGGATGGTGCATTGAATGGAGTAGTTTGGGTAACCACTTGTTTGAATGTGTCAGTGGGGTTGTTGGAATGACTTGTCAAGGGTTGACTTTGCATGAGGGTGTTAACTTTCCCTTGTTGTCCTACTTAAGGCACTTGGTTCACATTACCTTGCATAACATTGGGAACACTTTGGGTATTTGTAGTGATGGATGAAGATGGTTGTGCTCCAAATGTTGAGGCCATCGTGGTGTTATGGAATGTAAGTGGTTTGTATGGATGTAGGGGATGCTTAGGAATGATAGTGGTAGAATGAGATAGGGCACCAAATGTTGGTGTCCAACTTGTGTTTTGTAGAAGTTCGGTGTTTTGAGTACCCAAAAGTGTGTTTCCTTCTAAAGGGAGAGTGTGACCAAGATTCATGGCAATCCTAGTCGCAAGACTAGAAGTGAGTGCTTGAATTGGTACAAGGGATGGAGTAGATTGAGTTAATGCTTATGTCAAGGTTTGTGCAACAAAATTTGGGTGAATTGAAGCCACATTTTCTAAGGGTTTTTCCCTAATTGTGCCAGAGTAAAATGTAGAAGGGATTTTGGCCCCTTCTTTTTCTAAAGTCATCATATATTGGGTAGGGTTCTTCTTCATCAAAGTGTTAACAATGTGGCTTGTCTTAGGACCTTGTTGATATTTAAGGATTTCTTCCTCCGTGAGCTCAAGAGGGGTTGTTTGTGACATCTTTTACCTCATACCCTAATGGATTTTGTGGTTGTTGTGAGGGGGTAGAATGGCTCCTTGGATAAAATTATTGTGGAATAGTATCACTTGTGGTAGATGTGTTTTTGGTTTGTTCCATGATTCTCTTGTGTTGTGATCTTGTTGTAACCATAAATTGTGGGTCAATTATGGGAGAAGTGTGTTGAGATTTATAGTGTTGAAACTCTCTTGTTGACTCAAATTTTGGTAAAAGGGACCCTCTAAGTTGTTTTGGACCAATGATGTGAATGGATGATGAAGAGGGTGAATGATATGGGGGATGAACTTTCTAAACTTTTGGACAACACTTTTAGACAAAAAGGTTTGATGTTTTGATGTCTTGGATAAAAGTTGTTAATGAACATGTAAATATTTAAGGTAGATTTGTGACCTTCACGATAAACTAGTTCAAAAATGTGATGACTAACTCAACTAAGTGTATGGAAAAGGGCTCATTTCACACAAAAAGTAGCTAAGTTAGGGGATTGATTTGATAACTTGTCTAAGTCTAAAGTGTTGACGTGTCCAAAAGTTTCTAAAGTTGTTGGTGAAGTGGAATGCGAAATATTATGAATGGTGGATGAAATGTTTGACCCAAAATGTTAACCTAAAAGGGACCTTTGTTTTGCAAGACCAAGATGGTGAGAAACATGCTATACATCTAAAGTGATAAAAACTTAAGAACCCAATGATTTTGATAATAGAACTTGGACTCAATGTTTGCAATACTTGCCTTGTCTCAATTTGTTTGTGTTGGGGAGTCAATGTGTCTCAACTATAAGATAAATGTGCGGTGTGTTCATTTTGATTTTAATCTTTGATTAAGTGAGATTGTTTCATTACCACATCAAGAAAGTTTTATTTAATTTCAAACTAAAATGTCTATTTCTAAGCAATCTTCATTCCACAATGTTCATTATGTGAAAATCAAGAAGCTAAGGCCATAGTTCCCTATGTTACTTTGGAAAGTGGGAATTAAGATATAAGTCCAAATATTTAGAAGCCTCTAAAGATAAAATCCTTAGGGACAAGCAACAATATTAGGACTTTTCAAAGGTATCCACACCTGATCCAAAGGGTTTGAAATTTGATGAACATGTTGATGTGTGTTTAAGTTGTTTTGGAACCAAACAATGTGTCAAACTGACTCACAAGTAATAACTATCCTAGCTCAAGTGGGTATGTATTTCTTGGAAGGCTTACCATCATCCCCCTAAGATATGATTAATCTGTGAAGATGGAATGGAAAAATAGGCTATGTCAAGGAAATGTATTGTCTTGACACGCCAAGAAAAAGAGTCCCTTCCCTATTTGCTTTATTGCCTCAACCAAAAAATGAACATGGTAACTTCTCGAAACGGTGCTATTTCGATGCACTACTTTAAAAAACATTTCAAAAATGGACTTGGCTGGCCACTACACAAGGGTTTTCAATGACAACAAACTGAGAACATCGCCATCGAAATTCACCCGCTTAGCCACTTAAGGATATTTAATCATTCCTATTCCACTTAAGGCATGTGATTAGGTGCGGTATGTTGTTGACACAGATACAAGCTACTTTCTCATGATTTCACAACCTTTAATATAGTCTTCGATAAACATGCTTGCAATAACTTGCCTATGAGTTCTCCATTGCGGGATGTATCTCATAGGAAGCCCTCTCTTAATATGAAAAATGATATTTCTCTTCACCCAAGATTGCACAAAGCACAAGGGGAGAGGATATGTAGCAAGTTGCTTAGGGTGACTCAAAGAAAGAAAATACACTTGAGTGTTTCTCTTCACCCAAGATCGCACGAAGCACAAGGAGAGTGGATACGTACTAAAAATGTATACAAGCAAAGCAAGCTCATCAAACACTCATTCATTTTAACCCAGTTCATAGAAAAATGACTTCATTTTAAGCACCAATGGAAATTTTTTTTTTGTCCAATTTTAACCAATATCACAAAATGAGGTTGTATGAGTTCAATTTTAACCAACTTTGAACGTAAATTTTAAGCCCAATGGAAATTTAGTGGTCCTAAAACACAAAGAAAAGTAGCATATGATGGGTTATAATTGTCCCATAAGTGTAAAAACACTTTTTACAATGTATGGTCAAACGATAGTATGCTCCTTCACTTCAAGTGTTTTCAAATTTGTAAAACTAGCTAGCCTCAAATACAAAAACCAGATGTCAATAAAATATCTGAGAGCGTATGAAACCAAAAATTTAAAGCACATGTGAAAATTAACTCTTTGTTTTCTTTACCAATAAAATGCGTCTTTGAAACCAATTGCGTCACTGAAATTGACAAATGCATCGATGAAACTAAAGTGTATTGCTTTGGTGAAGTTTGAAGGCGTCGCTCTTTAACAAAACAGTGACGTCAATTGCATCGCTATATCAATCGCGTCGCTATATTTAAAATTATGATATTAGCCAAAAAGTTAAATGTGTTGCTATATTTAATATGTGTCACTAAATTTAATGTGTTGTATTTTGATTAAAGGCGTCACTCTATGGTGACGTGTTGTAGTAGCATTACTGAAGCCATCAAAAGCGTCGTTGTTTCTCCAAAACCTGTAACTCATGAAAAATTAAGAGAAATTCATCAAACGAAGTTATTAATTCCCTCCTTCTAGAGCGCCAAAATGTGATTGTAATCATAGTATAGGTTAAATACACTAGATCCTAATGAATTTAAGACATATTTAACCCTCTAAGCTACAATCCCAATGAGATGTTCGAAAGCTTCAAAAACTAATAAACCATTATTTACTAAGCATGAAATAAACATGAAAGCTTAAAAGAAACCCATTCTAATACCCCAAACCTTATCCCATTGGGGGAGTGGTGTCGCATTGATGTGGAATGGCAGCCCTTTCCCAATCCCTCAGATAATGTGAACAGTTAGCCAACCTCCATTGTTGAAAAACTAAGCTAAATGTATAAAATGATGCTATGGATGGATGAAAAGATGAAAATATTGAAAATGGTGTAAGCATGAATAGAGATAGTATTCAAACAGGCAGCATAACTTTGCTATGATGAAAAGTGGATTCATTTCTCTCCAAATGGTGAAGTATTTATAGGAGAGAAAATGAAGAATCAAGCGTTGAGATCGATTTGATCAATCAATGGTCAAGATGGAATCAAGGGTGAAGGCATGGATCAAGGATTCTCATTAATGGATGAGAATCAAAGATCATATGGATCAAAGAAAGAATCAAAGGCTCACAATGATTAAAAAAAACACTTTGTAACTGTCATCAATCAGATTGCACCCGAACGCTTGAATAGTTAAATCTAGCAATCTGTTGAAACATGGAATGATTCTCAGGCCTGTGGGTTGCCTAAAACTGAGAATCAATCTCCAGAAAGGGCTGGTTCCCTGATGAAAACCTCCTAAAAACTAATTGACTTGGTTGGGAAAGAGATATAAAGCTTGCTTGAATTGAAATTCTAAAGCTATGAGAGGTGATTGCACCTAAATGATAATGACTTGCAATTATGACTCACAATAGACTTCTCAAAAACTCTAATATGCACAACCAGATTCAATAATTTAATCACTTGAATGATTTAAATAGAGGCTTTGATCTAATGCAATATTGAGGGAAAACGAGGTTTTCACGACAAAATTTATTAACCAATTAATAAGCACAGTGCATAACTAGTGAACTTAAACTAAATTGCATACAGATATGTGAAAAAGATAGAAAAAATCAGAGGTTTTAGAACTGAAACACAGTAATTCTTTGATCAAATACTTCACAAAAACGATGCTCGAAATCTAGAAGGAAAACTCTAAAGTATTGAAACTCAAAGGAATTTTCTGCAATTACACACTTTGAACCTGTAAAAAAAACTGCTATATTAATCTGAAAGCTGAGTTACAAGATGATTCGCTTTACGGAGTGCAAAGGCTGAAAAACAAGAACTGAAATGAAAAAGATAAACTTTTTCAATATATATACAATGAAGGCACTCCAAAGTGCATGAATAGTAACTGAAAGTCATCAGAAAGTGAAAAGATGACAATTACAATGTGAAATCCGAGCACAAGTGAAAATCCCTGAAAAAGTGGCTCAAATTCATGCAAAAATGAGTGAACACCAACTCAAACTGGCGATCATAAAGCGTGTAACTGATTTGCAACTCGAACTGGATTGAAAATCCCTGAAAAAGTGGCTTAAAGCATGTGAAAATCACCTCGTTTGTATCAATCCACCCATGCACATCCTTCTCATTAAGTCTTCAGTTGAAACTGATGTAGAACTAGAGTAATACATGTCTTAGCTTTAGATAACGTTCTTATTTGCATTTAGATGATAAATTAATCAAATGATTTATTTCATCATTCAATTAATATATTTAAATTATTTATGCAAATAAGAATAAAGAAAAATAAAGCTAATTTATTTCATCATTCAATTAATATATTTAAATTATTTATGCAAATAAGAATAAAGAAAAATAAAGCTAATTTATTTCATTTCACATTATGATCTTCAAACAATAGTTATAACTCAACTTCAAAAACATTCATTTATTTGCATTTTAAAAATACTAAATTAATTAAATGATTTAAGAAATATCATTTAATTAACTAGTTTACAAGATTTAATGCAAATAAACAAATGTTTAACCCTTTTGCAAAAATTGAATTTCCTGTCATAGCTTTATACACTTCACTCAGCATATATTAGGAAATGATTTAAATTTTCGGCCATAAAACCTTACACCCAACTTCATTATTATCTAACAAGGCTGACCACTTAACCATGGAGAATAAAACAATGATTATTGAAAATCATTTGCAAAAGTATCAAAATGAATTTAGGGCGAATGAATAAGGCAAAACATGAACCCTAAAATCATTATGTCTTTTGACTTTTGAGAAGCTTCTAGAGGAAGTCGGCCGCCATGAGAGGGTTTGAAGCTGGAATTTCTTTGAAGGTGGAAAATTAGTAGACATTTCCCAAGTGTTTTCCTGCCAAATCTTACAAGAAATTCATGGTAAAACAGATCTTAAGCTATTTCACTATTCACTTGCTTCATTTTCTGAGACAAATCCTGTTTAAAAGCCACGAAATGGCATTTTTCCTTCTCTGTCTTTTGACATCTCTGTGATATCGTGTTGTTCTCTACTCCCTTGGCTGGCGCGCAAGTTTGAACCACACATATTGAAGATAAAAAAGGCACAGACTCAAACTTATGATTTTTCCAGAAAATAGAAAACGGTGAGTCTCATTTTCTTTTCTTTTTTTTCCTTTCTAAAATGCAAACTTCCGCCATTAAATCTCTGTGTATTGATCTTTATTGTGTATCATTCATAATACTGGCAGTGCCTATACATATTCATCTGGGCTTTGACAATGTGCTTGTGATGAAAAGCACCATATCATTGGTTCAACCTTTGAAAATAACCAATCTACATTTTATTCTTTTGTTTTCTGGATATAAAACAAGCTTTTGGAAGCTCTTTCAATAAAAAATGAGTTGATAGATAAAACATGTATTTTCCTCACTAAAACCCCATCTAGGTATATGCAAAAACCCTTCTTTAGGCCGCAGGCTTGACTTCTGGATCTGGGTATAAACAAAAACCCTTTATATTTTGTATTCTCAAGGATTTTTCCTGATTTTCTTGTAGAAATATCAAAGGTTTCCAAAGAAAGATAAACCCGATTTGATCAGGCTGCCATTGTTAGCTTAGTTGAAATTTTAAGAGATATCTTTGATGAATAATACCCACAACCTGGAAAGGACTTGCTATCTTTTGAAATTCTAAAAAACTGATTTCGTTTCTTGAGATCCCTGCCTGGAAAAGAAAAACAATGGAGACCATACATTTGACCCTCCGAACATAAAAATCTGTAGTTATGAGATGAAACCTTAACCATTATGCAGATGTATTTTCTTTTGTTTATCTTCTGTTAATAATTCTGAACCATTCCAATGATTCTAAATCATTCCACTACAAATGTATTTTAGGCATTTCTAGGTTTATGCTATGTTTGTTCAAGCCCAAATATCTCTATCACCCATGTGCCAGTCATCGATGTTTCCTTGTCTTCAGACTGAAGTGATTAATGTTGTAACTTCTTTGATGCCCACCTCATTATGTACCAAATAGAAAAAATAAATACATTCATCTAGACAGTTATACATAAGAATTAATGCTGATATCCTTTCATTTGCACTTGTCTCATAACTGTCATGTTCATTTATACTAATCTGCAAACTATCCTTTTGTTTATTTTCTAGAAAAAACTCCTTGATGACTATCAATGTCATGTTCCTTTTAGATATATGCATTTGTTACTTACCATTGAAAGATTTTGACAACTCAAAACATTTAATTTTACCAGTTATATCAGCATTCTACTCATAACTGTTCTTAACATTTTGACTGCACTATGAGATCACTGCCCATTATTAAAATTACAGAACTTTATTTTTCTTTTTCACACTTTGCACGATCTTCACAAATTCTTGCTCAAGACAAAAAAATTGTATTTGAACTCTTGTCATTGAAGACCTATGTGCATATGCTGAGAATGGTTAAATATTCACACTCTCCTTGTTTCCAGTTTAGCTGGGTACTTTTGTAGCATTTTCCTTGCTTGCTATTAGTTGCAAATGATTACCATTATCAGAGAATTGTGTCACTTTCTGTCACTGGTCTTCTTTAAAAGTACTATGATGTTATTCCATTGTAGCAAACATGCTTTTCCCCAAACTGTTGCACACAGATTCATATCACTTGTCTGTGAATTATACTTTTGATGGGCAGTGTTACTGTTCTGAGACGTCCAAATACTGTCTTATGGTTCAAGACATGTATTTTTAACATAACTTAAAACATTTCTTTTCTCCTCCAATCATTTCTCATTAATCCTTCACTGCTGTTTATAATGCACACCTGTAGCGTTTGTTACTTAATCTTTTGTTGTGACAGAAAATGGCTTTACTCTTTACTGCTGTTCCATTGTATGTGTATTCATCACTATATTATGCTCTTTGCCTGTTACCATGCTTCAACATATGATGCTTGGAGAAGATGAAATCTTTTGTACACTGTCTTGTGACGTCTTTCGAGTATCTTATGATGTATAGCAATGTGCTGCTTATTGAATGATAGTTGCTGCTCAAATCTGTACCTTTCAAAGTAATGACTTTGCCTTCACTTAATTCTTTTATGAGTTGATGAACATGAAAGGTTTTTTCTTGCTTCTCTTGAACTTGAATGCATGACTATTACAAGCTTTTAAGCTATAAATACTCAAATGCATGAATACTCTATCTCTCTTCAAATGTAAAGAGGCTCTTCATTTCATTAAAATGCAACGTAAAAATATGAAGTAGAGCTGAACAAAGTATTATGAAAATTGATGAGTTCTTCACACTATTCTTTTGAATTTCTTTGAAATAAGGTTGCTTATATGATTATCGTTTAACTTCAACAACTCTCTAAAATGACCGTTTTAACAATGTTAACGAACTCGTGTACGAAACTTATGAGTATATCCTTTTTGATATGCCGAGCTCAACCCTTGTGGGAGCCTGTTTTACTCCACATATCTAATGAAATGAACTCGAACATGATAAACCTGTTGCTGCACACTGAAACAAACATGTTAGCAAAATAAAGAAGCTGAAAGCTTCCATTGAATTATGTCTTTCCTCTTGATGTTTTGCAATCATCTGATGAATGCTTGGTTTAACGCAAATTACATTCCTGTCTGTAGCATAGGCGTAAGGCAGAAAGTAATTCACCGTTGCTTAGAGTATAACTCTAATACCATTCCCTTAATGATTTTACAGGTACATGGAGCGATGAAGCGAGGCTGCAGCTGCTTGGATGCACGACGGCTAGAAGCACCAACGAAAGTGGTTCATCATTACAGGCAATGATGAATTGCTTCTCTTTTTTATGCTTATGCTATTTTCAGCAGTGTAGTCTGTTCATTTAAATTTTGTATTCATCTCTTGATTGTCAGAAACAAACTCAGTTACTTTCGTGGCTTGTGCGAGATTCAACATTTTACAAAATGAATAAAAGCATCACTATGCAAATTTTCTCAATTTTCCGTTTTAAATGTTTGCACAATAAACTATGACTCATATGTAAGATGATCTCAATGATGATCAATGAACACTTAATCAGCAAAACAGGAAAATTTTTCGTACCTATAAATGATGAACTTCATTCAGCTCTACCTATTTGAGCTCGAAGTGAAAAATAGGTAACAATAACAACTTTGAAAGTTTGTTAGGAAATAATATTCCATATTTTGGAGCCAAATAGGAGAATATTCCTTTGGAATATTCCCTATCCAAGTGGATGGGTGAGGAAAATTAGTAATTAGTAATTAAAACTAAGTTTTAATTGTGCAAGTTGAAGAAAATGAGGATGTCCATTAAATAATTAATTTATTTAATGAAAAGGGATGCAAATGACATTTAATTCAATAATATAGGATTATTTAATTAAATGAGAGGACTTAGGGGGTTTCAATTAAATGATTTGATTTATTCAATTAAACAGGATGAGAGGTGAAGGTGAAAAGGTGTGAATTAATCTAATTAAATTAATTAGATTAATGGATGAAAATGATGCATTTAATTAAACAACTAGGATTATTTAATTAAATAGGAAAAAAGAGGATGAATTCCAGGATGAAACAATGTTAGTGATCAAATTCAAGTGTGTAGTATCATTCAAGATATTTTTAAGTGTTTATAGGGATCATCCAACAAGGATTTATCTGGATGCCATTTGAATTTAGGTCAAGGACGATCCACTACCTCAAAGAAACAAAAAGTTGATGTCATCGATACTAATGAAGCTGAAGTTGAAAAAGAAAAGGAAGGATTCAAAGTAGAAGTGAGAGAAAATAAGGAACATGCTAGCAAGAAGAAGACTCCAAATGAAAAGAAAAAGCAAAAGTAAAAACCTTCGGTAAGAGCCCACAACCCTATGAAAGTTGAGGAACTCTTTAATGGTATAGTACAATATGACATGTTAGTAGAGACTGCGACATTATACAATGAAGTTGATGACCTAGATAGGGCCACTATTGTAGAAGCTATCATTAAGTTTATTGTTGTTTTAGAAGTTGACATGAAGAACATTGAAAACCAAATTCCTACAGAGCTATTGAATGTCTTATTGGAGAGAAGGCAAGAAACAATAGAAGAAGAGGCTAAAATGAAAACATATGCATTGAAAAAGATTGGTGCCCCTCTCTTAAAGGAAAATAAAGCCACATTGGCTAAGTTGTATAACAAAGAATTCACTACAAAGCAAATGGTGACTACCCGTATGGGGAGAGACAAAAATGAGATTAAAAGGCTCTAGAAGGAGACTGTGGATAAGGTAATAGATCTAGCATATATATATGGAATGACCCTAGAAAGCAAAGATCTTGCTCCAAAGTCAATATAGGAGAAGAAGCTCAGAGTATTGATGCTCAACATGAGCATGTAATAGATGAAGGATATGCTCAGGATAATGTTCTTCTAGAAACAAAAGAAATAACAAAGGAAGATGAAGAAACAAAGAAGAATGTCGAGGAAGTAGTGATCAGAGAAGACGTTGCAAAGGAGGATACTTCAACTCCTCCGATATTTGAAGAGAATGTTATAGGAAAATCATAGACAATTACTCCTCCAAACAACACAAATTAGTCCAGTGTTGAAGATAATGCAAATAAGGGTGGTGAAAAGGAGAGTGATGATGCAGAGAAGAAAAATGACCAAGAAAATGATGAGAAGGATGACGAGGAAAAGAATGAAGATGCATCCAAAGATGCAAATATAGAAGTAGAGACACAAGTAAGCTCTGGTAAGAAGGAAAAGGAGTTGAAGGAAAAGACTATGGAGAGTGTGAAGGCTACTGTTGAATCCTCTGACACCTTCGAAGATTCTTTGAAGAACTTACTAAGAATGGAACTTATTTTCCAACCTATTGTATTAGCCCAACTGCTACAATTACCTACGCAATAGGGGAATGTGGACCTTGATAAGATTTCCCCCCTCCACAAGCTTTAGTTGGGATATGTATTCCATGCATCTACCCAAAAGGAGATAATAGAGACCCATCAAAAGAGTGGAGAACTAATAGATGAAGCAATAAAGACCCTTCAGGACGCCATACCTAGTGCAAACATTAACAACTCACTCTCTAGTATGAAAAAAATGAAATTATTAATTGATTCTTTCAAAGAATATGTTGTTGGTCTTAAAGGAAAAATTGAAAATGAGGTTGGAAAAAAGATAAGTGACAAGAAGATGATGGAGATAATTGAGAAGTGTTCCCTTGCACACAATAAGTTTCAAGAAAACCTCAAGGGTGTAGAAGAATGTGTGGAAGAAGCAAAGGCCCTATTTTAGTTTTGTATGAAGTGGCCCGAAGCCATAAGGAGCATTAAAGATGAAATGGATTCAATTGAGTCCCAAATAGATAGAGCTTCTAGTGCATATGATCATGCACAAAACCTAGATGGAAGCATAAGATTGGTTATTGAGGACTTGCATGAGATACACTTCTAGCTACAAGGACAAAGAGAGAAGATAATTATGTAGTTGGGGAACATCAGGGACTTGGTGAACTCAAAGTTCACATCACTTGCTAGTGCCCTAATGAGTGTTGAGAAGGGTACCAAGATCAATTTGGTACCCAAAACTCTAGAAGAAGGAGAAAATTGCCTAATGAAGTTGGAGACCTAAATGTAGGATGCTTGGCATAACCAAGAAGATTTGGGAAGAAGGCAAACAGGTTTGGCAAGCCCATGTTGAGAAGCTCAAAGAGTCAACCTCCTCCGGTTGATAGTATTTCAACTTCTTATTCATGTATTTTTTAGTTTATTATTTTGGACTTTAATGTATATATTCAAACAATATACAAAGTGTTTTGGTATAAGTATATGATATGGTTTTGGTGCATAAGATTCTTAGGGGGAGTTACTTCAATTTTGAGTTTGTATATATGAATATACTTGCCAAGAGGAGATCCGGTGTAAATGAGGAATTGGTACATATGCTCTTTGCCCTTGAAGTCAAAGGGGGAGAGTAACTTTGGAGATGATTTTGGCATGTTGCCATCAATGACAAAAGGGGAAGATTGTTGGAAAAATGAGGATATTTCATTGATGTTGTTGTTGTCAACATGAGCATGTGGGATGAGCACAAGGTACATACAATTATGCATTGCAGTGTTGGCATTGATGTCAACATTGTATCTTGGTACAAAGACTATGGTTCAATTCAATTTAGGTGTCATGAGCATGATTGAAGATGATTTTGAAAGATAATTTTGCAAGAAGGTTTGATCGGATGGTGAAGACAATTGTGTTGGGAATTGACTAAGTGTTAATTTTGATGATTTTGTGTATATAGGGGATCCATTTTTTGGGTTTGCATTAGTCTACCATTCAATGATTTTCTCTAAGGTTTTAGTATAATGTTTTTGGTTGGTAGAAGTACCTAATTCCAGAGTTTCATCTTGTTTTGGCTCTTGGTGTGAAAGTTATGTGTAACAAAAGTTTGAATTGATAGTTATAGGTATTTTCTAGTTCTGTATATATGATTTGGAGAATTTGCACTTCTCCGCCGACTGGATTTTGGCTCTACGGATTTGAGGAGATGTTGACAGATGTCAATAGAGTGTGCATTTCAGTTGGCATGGTGATTGGAGGTTCGTGTGTTCGAATATGGATGTATAGTTGATTTTTTTTTGAAATGAGGTCTTCAACAGTGCCAACCAAATAGGTTTGAAGATATGCGAAACTTAATTAAATATTTCAAAGTTATGTGGAGCTATTATAGGTCCATGCCGACCTACTTGATATATTACAAGCCTGGGTGTATGGTGTGAAGGTGAAAGATTTTGAATTTGGGCTGATAATTCAAATGTTGCATATTTTGAATGGTACATCTAATTAGGCCGACCTAATTGATATTCTAAGTGTTTGCATATGAGTTGGATATAAATATAAGATTGTTTTGAATTTGTAAACAATATGTGACAAGTGAAAAAAGTTAGTGGATGTGAATTGTGTGAATTTAGTGTGAATGCACAGTAGATCCGAGTGTTGATTCAAATCAAATTGAAGAGCTTTGGGTATACATATTTTGAGTTTCATTGGAATTGTATTTCATGCATGAGTTAGATGCAATTGTAACAGTTTAATCTAGGCTATGAGCCATAAACTTTCTTCTATCTCTTTTCTTCTTTTACTGAGCAGTGAGTCCACTTGCACAATAAGTCCACCCACATGAGCACTTCTATAATATACAATAATAGATTATAATATATTGTGAGCTAACCCTCACTGTGGTTTTTTCCAATTTTGGTTTTGTACGTAAAAATCTTGGTGTTCATGTGTTATGCGATGTTGTTGGATGTTTGCATGTTTTTCTTCATTATTGAAAATTGAATTAGTTATGTGTTGCATGCTTAAATGTTTAAATGGTTTAAAAGAATATTGATTCACCTCCCCTCTCAATGTTCTGGGTGTTGAACAAATATATCAATGAGAAGGGCCAAAATATTTACACAATCCTCTACTTTGTGAAAATCAAAGGATAACATGAAGGTTAGGGTTTGATTAGAGGCCAAAAAAGAAGAACATTCACAGAACAACAATTGCAAACTTAAATAACATTGCATATATGAATGGAAAGTAACAAAATAGCACTAAAATATGAAGGTAGAAAAGTTCACACAACACATTTAAGGGAGAAGAGGTAACAACGGTCAATATCATTAACATAAAAGTATATAAGCCAAATTTACAGTTGTAGAGTGCAATAATTGCAACGTCTGCTAGAGAAAATCTTAGGAGGATCCTAAGGAAGAACCCTTGTTATGATTAATATAATTGCCTTTATAGCTTAGGCATAATTGAATGGTCAAGAATCAAACCCTAACTTGACTAGGGTTAGTAGCCAAGGAGGAAATTTTGATTTGATCAGATATAGAGGATATGACTCTTCAAATTCTACATTGAAGGCTCACTAGACAACTCAGATATGCACACCATATCATCTCATTAATGATTTTACAGATATAGAGTAGAAACCTTGCAAAATCCATCGTGAAATCCAACCATGAATGGTCTGCAATAGAAAGAATGTCTCTGCAACATGTGAGGACTATGGGTGTCACTCCTACATTCATTACAACATAAAAATTCATGCAAAAATAGCTCTACAAGCTCAAAAGATTGAATTTGGTAGCTGAGATGTCGTTCGGCCATGTATACAAACTTTCTCGCAAATGAATGATGTTAGGCATTGAAATGTTTGAATTTGGACTGTTGATCTGTAAGAAATCAATGCTCCAAATGCCTTGACCAAGACTTTATTTGAAAGGTCTTGGGCAGTTAGAACATGCCATGTCAGAGTCAACATAACGTGTCATTAGAGCCGGCTTGTGAAGAAAAGTCATCAACAAGGTTGTTGATATCAATAGATGACATGTGTCGGTCATCCACTCTTTCGTGACTTGAAATTAGGTCCACCACGAAGAATGTGCAAACTCGTAAAGTCAATTAGGAACCACCACGTATCAACCTTCCATGCTTTCGCATTTAAAAAATAGGTCCACCATCAAAGGATTGTGAGATCATTGGGAAAACTCGATGTTGCCACATGTCAACCTCTCATGCTTTCACAACTTCATATGTCTTAAGTAGAAATACACTTGCGAACCCACATAATGAACTAGAAAGTGACAGATGTCACCCCTTCCATTGTTTCACACCTTGAATTTCCTTCAATAAAATATTCATTGCAGAACTGTGGAATCCAAATGAACAAAGAGAATGGAGGGGATAGAGGAAGAAATCAAATTCGGACTTGTGGACCTTGGGTCCAAAAATCCAAAAAAGGTTCAAAGTCCTAAAGAAGAAAGAAATTGGGATTGGAGAAAGAAATCAGACTTGAACATTTGGACCTTGGGGTCAAATATCCAGTGGACATTTGAAAGTTTGAAAGGGACCAAAAGAAGAAAGATGGAAGTCAAGAATGGATTTGGACATTTTGGACTTTGTCTGAAAGTGTACAATCAAAGTTCAAAGCTCCAATTGGTAAGGAAGAATTCGGGAGCATGAATGAAAAAGAGATGCAGACATTTAGACCAAATGTCAAAATGTCTAATTGGGTCCCGAAAGTTTGATGGAAACAAGAAGAAAAAGGAAATGGGAACTCAAAAGGAAAACAAACTTTTGGACTTGATCCAAAAGTCTATTTGGGACTCGAAGTTCAGAAATGACAAAAATGAAGAAAATAAAAGAGGGAGAAAGGAAATCGGGGAATTGAAACGGATTTGGACCTTAGACCAAATATTCGATCGGGGCTTGAAGTTTTGAAAGGATCGAAAAGAAGAATGAAGAAGGGAAATTCGGGAAATAAAGATGGACTTGGACCTTGGTCTGATCGAAGCACGAAACCTCAAAAGGATTGAAAAGAAGAATGAAGAAAGGAAATTCGGGAAATGAAGATGGACTTGGACCTTGTTCCAAGTGTTCGTTTGGGGCCCAAAACCCCAAAAGACTTTGAAGAGGAAAAAAAGGAGAAATAGATCGTCATCTTTTGAACACCTTTGCAAAATGGGCCTTTTAGGGAAGCTTGGCAAGGAGGTAAGGTAACTACCAGAGACCTTCTTGAGCATGATAAACCATTTGGGATCTTTCAGATTAGTTTTTAATGATGGGTCATGTAGAGAAGAGGGGGTGGCACAAAGTGACAATAGTTACATTTGTTGTGCACTTACAAATTTAGTTTGGTCTAGAATTAGCAATCATGTTTAATCTAATGCTAGTTCATTTAATTAGTTTATTATTCCATAGTCCATTTATGTGATCATTTTAGAGCACAAAACTTTCATTTGAAAATTATGGCATTTAGGAATGCTCCTACATACGTTATTGGTTAATATATATATATATATATTTTCTGACAAGGTGTATTTAACACTGATATGCTTATATACCTGTCTTCTAACTTAGCAATTAACCAA
Source organism: Sequoia sempervirens (assembly GCA_007258455.2). Lineage (NCBI taxonomy): Eukaryota > Viridiplantae > Streptophyta > Pinopsida > Cupressales > Cupressaceae > Sequoia > Sequoia sempervirens. Next base: position 29,570 of record VDFB02145381.1, read on the forward strand.
ACTACCTTAAATATGATAAGAAGGTTCACCTTGAACAACCCTACTTAATTTAAGCATTGTAGAACCAAGGCACCAAAGAATGTATAATTTCTTATAAACAATTAATTAATGACAATTTGCAAATAGAATACATATTGACCCTATATCTTTAGGGAAATATTGTTGGAGATCAACTAACAATGTGATTAACAAAGTTCAAAACAATGAAGACCTCACTCAATAAACATTATTGGAAACCTTAAAATATATTGGTAAAAAAATTATAGACCTTATGTTAAAGACATACTTTCTAATTTCTTTGTTGAACATGCTTTGCCTGGTTTCCTTCAGGTTTGATGGCATATCAAAAATTTGAATTTTGACTATCTCATGGACTTACCAGCACTCCATGGAAAATATCTTCTCAGACTCAAATACTAAATTTTTTACTTTATAATCATATGTTAGAGAGATTGATGAGTTGATCAAGACAAAATATAAAATTATAACCTCATGAAAAAGTAATCCAATCTAAGAAGCAACAAAGCAAACTATAGGGTCTTCCTACTATAATTTTATCAATCACTAAGCACATAATTTTCCCTTGTACTCAGCAACTATGCTATTGGGTTCTCACATTGGATCCACACACCTGGACCCAGTTTGAATATAGAGTACTGGTCCCCGGTCAGTTCCTAAACCAGAACAGCCTGGGTTTTTTTATTTGTCATTCCTGTTTAAACTCAGACCAAACCTGGGGTGAATATGGGTCCCAACAATGGTAAAATGACATTTAATTTTGTTATAAAGTAAAATTGAAACTTAATGTCAATTTATCAATTATATCTTGTGAAGTTAATTTAGTTTATTCTATGCATTAAGCAATGGTTAAATATGTTTACCTCAGAAAGAATTTTTGCTATTCACACCCAAGTTGTACAGAACATAGCCTATAAAACAACGAGTGGCAGTAAATTGATCCAGCAACCTTGCACCAGCAGCTTCATTCCCACCAACAAGGGCCTTTGAAATTTGATATTTTTTCTAGGGGATATATTTGAAGTACCCGGATTTTCCATATTGCCCCTCTAGGCCCTATAAATAATGGGATATAAGAATAATTCCAGCCACCTTGGATGTTTCTTAAGGGGAACGCATGTTACAAAAAGAAACACAAAACAGAAAACAAAACCAGCGATCTCAATACTGAAATAAGAACTGAATGTCCGAAAATTACTGTTTTGATAGTTGATAGGACCTATCAACTAAAAGTTTACAAGAATAGGCTAAGCCGTCATGAAGCTTACAATATATAGGTAGATCTAAGAATTTCAGTCATGAGAAATATTCTGTACAAGATAGGAAGACTTAATGGAACAAGATACGACTCTAACCTTTAGGTGCCTTGCTGATAAGCTGGCAAATTTGTGTAAGTTTACACCTGTCAACAACAAAAACACAATGTTAACCCTGTTTAGGTAAACCATAAACCTGCAATGACGTCTGTACTAATTTCTTTGCACTTATTAGGAATATGTAGAGGTTGTAGTAAGCCTGGACTAAGTTCAATCTCATTTTTATCTTCTTTGCATAACCCACATTTTAGAGATACATAACATCATCATTCAAACCACGCTAAAATAAGTTTTTATCTCTCCTCGTTGTATGTGGTTCAGAGACCACTCTGAAGAAAGGGATGTTTGCAGAAAGCTTCTTTTGATTGCGATAAATAGCTGCTTGGGCAGCTTTCCATGATTTTTTAAAAATTGGTCAACGCTCTTTGAGTGTGAAAAAGTGCAACCGAATATTGAATAAGTCTAGAAAAAACCACTAACTCCTGACTCAATCAGGAAAATTTCAAAGTTTTAGCAAATTTCCACCATTTTTGGGAATTTTTTTCCCCAAACTTACGGTTTGGGCTTTAAAAAAAAATTCTGGTGCAATTGTTTTTCTGATTTTTCTCTAACCTTAATTTGATTTTCTAGAAGTTCAATTTATACTTTTAGGATTAGTTGACAAAATCTTTATCTTTTGGTTTGTCAAGTTATCCTTGAGAAAGATGTTTGGTACTATAGTTATGACATTCTTACAAAAATCATGAGTGAGTTAGATTTAGACTTTATCACTACTTGGTTATTATAAAACAATAACCCATTTTTTTATTATAACTAAGAGGTATGGATTCTCTCATAACCAATCTTCATAATTCCTTGTCTTTGATATACCAACCTCAGTTCTGGTAGAAATGCTACTAGTACCTATTAAAATTCCTTGAATTTCAACCTATTTAGGTAAGTTGGATAGTGCATCAATAACCTTGATAGTAGTGTTTCACAGGGATGCATCCACCCTAAATCTTGTCGTATTTGGAATGAGGATGTCCTCGGAATGCAATAATTCTGAAATGCTCCCTTGGCCCAAAAATGTTTTATTCAAAGAGGGTACGTTTTCAAGGTGCTCCTTGTCCCCTCCCTTACCACTTGCTTAATGGGGATGTTGGGGGATGTTGTGGAGTCCTTGACATATTTCAAACCGTTTCATAACTTTTTTAATAAATTTATTATCCCTTCGAAAGTTGGTTTGTAATAGAGAAATGTAATTTGCAACATACTTTTTTGAATGTGAAAGATACCCTAAGAAATTTGAGAAACAATGAACTTGTGAAAGAAGCTTTTAGCAAATAATATTGCATATTGCTAGTGTGTAATGTTGTTGCGTGGAGCTACCAACAAGGAACAATAGAGAGCAAATAATACCTTAGGCAAGACTAGTAGAATACTCAATAAACAAACAAACAAATACTCAACCTATAATTTGGAGATGTTAACTAAAGTTGTGTATATTTCCAAAACATAAGGTACAAATTCAATCCAAATAACTTGGAGGTGTTAACTAAAGTTGTGAATATTTTCAAAATATAAGGTGCAAATTCAATTGAAATAATTTGGAGGTGTTAATTAAAATTGTGCAAATTTCAAAATATATAAGTTGTGGATTCAACCAAATAACTTGGAGTGTGCATCATATAACTTAGCATTCATGTACAATATTTGGTACAATAATTTTTATATGAAATTTGTGCAACTTTAAACAATTGTATATTTTTATCAATCAGATGCTACGAAGGGGTAGTGCTTATATATCAAAATTGAAAAAATGAT
>VDFB02145381.1:32809-125242 GCA_007258455.2 Sequoia sempervirens
AATGAGTGAGAGAGAGAGAAATAATACAACTTTCTAATTACTAAAACTTGACCTTCTGATTACTAAAATTTGAATAGGTTTAAATTTGTGAGATCTTACAAAAACTAGAATTTGCATTATAACTCCTAGAGATCAGAAACCACTCTCAAACATCCTAAAACTATATACAGGAAATATAACTTAAAGTATAAGAAAGTAAACATCCATATGTAAAATGTCAGCTTATGCTTAAATGTTTATTTCATGTATATATAGTTTCCTAAAAATAACAAGAAAGAAGAGAAAAAAGAGAAGAAAAAAATCCAATGTACACCAAAACACAAGCGCATTATAACACGCTCGTGTTATGGTGATGCTATTTTGAATTTAAAAAATGTGCATTTTTTGAATTAAAAAATGCACGCTTTTTGAAATTCAAACAATAATGTGACTGCATTATAACGGGCTTGCATTTTTGGCTTGGTAATTACCAAGCTATAACGTGAGCGCGTTTTAGTAAAATGCGCTTGCGTTTTCACTATTTTGGGATGAAAAAGTGAATTGGCCACTTTTTGGCCCCCCATCTTTTTGCACCCGCCCAAACATTTACTTCAACATGGATTATAAGGTTGCTTCACTTCACAAACCAAATCTAGTTCACCTTTCCCAAAACCTATTCATATCATCATCACATCTTGACACACATACCATTTACCAATACATTGCAATAAATCATCGTTGTTTAATTCAACCACTTTCATTATGTGAACAAGTACACAAAAATAATTAAGTAGTCAAAACAACATTAATATCTATTGCAACCTTTTCATTCAAAAGTTTTTGTAGAAACCTAAAATGGTTAATGCATTTTCATCTTATCATTTCATCATTATCCTCATTTTTGTTGAACACCTAGAATATTGAGAGGGGAGGGATGAATCAACATTCTCTAAAACCACTTAAATATTTAAACATTCATTCCACATAACATATTCAATTTTTATTTGGAAAGGAAAGCATGGAACTAACCATCAAAAGCACATAACACATGAACACCTGATTTTTACGTGGAAAACCCAAAAAGGGAAAAACTACGATGAGGATTAGCTCACAATATATTATAACCGCTTATAACATATTACATAAATGCTCATTGTAGGTGGACTCACTGCCCACATAATGAAAAAGAGATAGAAGCAAAGGGATGGCTCACTACCAAGATTTGAACTACTACAATTGCATCTACAATATGCAGGAATTACAATTCCACTGAAGCATAATATACTAAGTTTACACACTTCATACCATTATGCTCTAAAACTCTACTCTACTCTGCATTCACATTATATTCACACAAATCACATCAACAACACTTGTATATTAGCTCTCATCATCCTCCAACACCAAAAATATCTTATACGTATGCCCATTACATTTGCAAACTCTTGCAATAATCATTTATGTTAGCCTAATTAGACGTAGAATGCAAAATAATAACTTGTCAGACCAAAACATACTTCATGCCATAATCAAAACTTATAAAAAAATCAAATAGGTCAATATGGACCTATAATAGCTCCCACATAATGCATCAACACTTATTTAAACTCTACATACCCTTAAACATATTAGGTCGACACTGCTAGAGACCTAACATCAAAAAAATCCAACTGATCATCCTCAAACCAACACATGGACCTCCAAACTTCACTCCACTTGGAACTTAGATGCTATTGACACTTGTAAAAAACTCCATAAATTCACAAGGCCAAATATTATTCCATGGTGAAGTGCAGACTAAACAAAACATGTATTTTTCTCTAGCAAACCCAATATACTGTTACTCATAACTTCTACACCAGAGGGCCAAAAGGCATGAAACTTTGGATTTAGAATCATTTATCATCTAACAAAATTTCCTTAGAACCACAAAGCAAAATTCTTCAAGACAAAAAAATTTGAATAAAAAACTGGATGCTTTGTACATTAAAAATTGTGTTTTGGCACTTAGTCAATTCTTCCACTCAACTATCTGTATTGGATCCAAACTTCTTGCATCTATGCACTGGATTATCATTCCCATAGACACTCATGTTTCACCAATTGGTTTGCACATCAATCTTCATATCAAACCACAATATTGACATTAATGACAACACTATATCTACATATTGTATATCCATGCTCATGTTGCTAACAGGTATATCAATAACAAACTTCCAACAATCTCACTCTTTGTCATTGATGGCAACATTCATCCATTCTTCTCCAAAACTACTAAACTACTCTCCCCCTTTGACATCAAGGGAAAAGGGTGCACACGTTTGTTCTATTCTTTGTTCCCCTTTTGACATCACTCATAAAATCTTTACCGGATTACATACATGCTCCCCCTAATTGATATATACATGTATGAATGAGAGTAACAAAATTTCAAAAACCTGACCAAATCCTCCTAATAGTGCTATCCATCAAACCGATCAAAATTGGCACTGATATACCATCTGCATATATACAATGAAGTATGAAAAATTGAAATGCATAAAGATGGAAGAAATATACATAGATTAACTAGAAGAAGTGTTTGACACCCATAATTTTGCAAGGTGTGCTTGCCAAACTTTCTTGCCTTCTTCCCATTCCTTCTTGGCTATGCCAAGCATGTGACTCTGAGCTTCAATCTCCATGAGGAGTTCTTCTCCATCATCCAAAGTACTGGGTATCAGATTCATCCTTATTGTATTCTTTGCACTTGTTATAGCACTAGATATAGATGCATTCTTTACATTTACTAGTTCCCTAAGATGTCCAAACTGTTCTATTATCTTTCTCTTTGTTCTTGTAATTGGAAGAATTGTTCATGCAGGCTCTTAATAGCTGACCTTGTGCTCCCATTTGCATCAACTTCCAGATCATAGGCACCAAATTCCTTATCTATTTAGGACTCAATTGAGTCCATCTCATCCTTAAAATACTTTGTGGAACTAGGCAATTTCATGCAAAATTAGAATAAAACCTTAGCTTTTGTAACACAAATTTTCACATCTTTAAGGTTGTCTTAGAATTTGTTATGTGCAATAGCACATTTCTCCGTTATGTCCATCAACCTTCTGCCATTCATCTTCTTATCAATCTACTTCTCTAGTTTCTCCTTCAACCCACTAGAATACTCTTTGAATGAATCTAGTAAAATCTTAATATTTTCCATACCAGACAATGAATTATCAATGCTAACACTTGGTATGCTCTCCTGTAGCACCTTCATTGCTTCATCAATAAGCTCTGCACTCTTTTGATGTGTTTGTGGGATTTCTTTCTGGCTAAAGGCATGAAATGCATCACCTAACTATAATTTATGCAAAGGAGATATATTATCCATATCAACCTTCCCTTTTTGCATTGGAAGTTGGAGTAGCTAGGAAGACACAATAGGTTGGAATTGGAGCTGCATATTCAAAAAAAAATTTAATGTTCTGCATCCTTCATTTCCAAAGCCTTTTCCTTGTCACCAATGTTTTTTTCTTTTTCTCCATTATTCTTCTCAACATTTTTAGGCTTTTCCTCATCCTTCTTTTCTTCATCAATTGATTTTGCATTGTTATCTAGAGGAATATTCATCTCTGAGTTGTCTTGTACTACTTCTTCAAAATTCTTTTCAAGTTTAAGAGAGGAGTTATGGCCTGTAGGTGCATCCTCCTTCTGTCTTTGCACCCTTTCCTTCATTTGCAATGTTTTCTCCACTGGTAACATTTTATCTTGCAACATTTTCTTTCACATCAGGAAGGGTGTCATTCTACACATTTACCTCATCGACTTCATGCTCATGTTGAGAATCTTCCTATTGTGCTTCTTCTGTTACATTAACTTTGAAAGTAAGCATATCATCATGTACTTTCTCTTCTTTGTTCCTACCCATTCCTAAATCCTTTGCTAAATCGACAACCTTCTCCACAGTTTCTTGTCAGAGCCTCTCAAGATCATTTTGATCTCTACTCATGAGGTTAGTTACTCTTTTCTTGGTTCAAAACTCGTTATTGAGTAACTGAGCCAATGCAGTTTTTTTTTCATCAGATAATGTGGCACTAACCTTCTCAAAAGCAAAAGATTTCAACTTTGCTTCTTCATTGATGGCTTCCTGTCTTCTAGCATATAATACATTCTTCAATTCCTTGGGCAACTAACTTTCTATGTTCTTCATATTGACCTCAAATGCAACTATATATTTGACAATTGCTTCTTCTATTGTTGCCTTATTAGTTTCATTCGTAGTGGTATACAATGCAACAATCTCTTCTAATATTTCTTGCTCCACAATTCTATTAAACAAAGCATCTAATCTCATAGGGCTATGCTTAATTACCAAAGTCTTCTTTATCTTTTTCTTGTCTTTTGATGACTACTGCCCTTTGCCAGAGGGTGATCCCACAATACTGGTTTACAATTTTTGGCCAAACTAGACATTGTACTAAATTTTTAAAACTAAATATTCACTTTCGGGCACCTATAGCTGCTAAACCATGAGGAATTTGAAGATGATGCAAACTAGTTATTTGTGAAATTTTGTGTATAGATTCTAAACATATATATATATTTGAATAAGATTGCATTTGTTTTTCCATCTCCTTCAAAAACTAGTTTTTAATAGTAAACACCATTTTTAAAGAGTGATGCTCATCGTAAACAACATAAATTTTTTTCTATGAAGGATAAAATTCTATTTTTTTTAAATTTATCTCTGTGACTACGATATCTATCACATTGATTTGGTTTCATAGTGTTTTATTGAATATTTTTTCTTAATCAAGTTTTGAAGTCAAACCAATTATAATTTGACATAGGTGGACCGTAAACGACATAACTTTTTTTTGTATGTATCAAAATTCAATTTTTTTTACTAAATCAAGGACGTCAATACCTAGCCTAAACATATTTTTTAGATTTTTTTTGATAATCTACTATTTTTCCACAAGTGTAGAACATAGAGCTTGATTTTCAGTGAAAACCCTATGTTTAATTAAACTAAAAAAACATAATAAAACCAACATATAATGAAATTATATTCGATGGATAGCTCATTCTGAGGACTACCATCATTTAGTTGGGTCTTTGAAGTTTCCTCCATTTTCATCCTCAACCCGAGCTTCAAAAGGCAATATTTTACATAAATTTGGTAGAAGAGGGGGAGAAGGGAAAAAAGGGGGTTCAAGTAAACCCCCTTCGAGCGAACCCCCCTTGACCCACTCGAGCAAAGGCGGGTTTGCTCGAACCCCCCTTGTTTTGCTATATTTCCTTTCAAAATGGTGCCAAAATGGATGAAATCATCAAAAGGGGTTTGCTCGAAGGGGTGGTTTGAGTGAACCCCTTTTTGGGCTCGAACACCCCCCTTCGAGCGAACCCCTAAAAAATCCAAAATTTTCTTCATGGGAGAATTTTGGCATTTTTCCTTCCTTAATGGAATTGTAAACTAGTTTTGTGGGATCACCTCAGACTCTGCTTTCTTTTCTCTCATGTGAAGCATAAAGGCTCATTTTTCCTTTTCTACTTTTGCTTCATCATTCATACCCACAATGTCAACGTTTACCTTCTTTGCAATTTTTTCTCCTTGAGATGCTTTAGATTTCCTTTTCGAGACCAACTATGGTCCTTCTTCTTCTTCCTCCTCATCATCTACATTTACTCCCTGATACATTTCTCTTGTTGCTTTTGTTTTTACTCTTCTCCTTTGAGGAGCTCCTTGTTGCTTTGTCGAGGGTGCCTTTTCCTTCATAGGCATATTTTGTTGCTTTGCCAAAGTAGTCTTTTCTTTAACAGGGGCACTTGTCTGTTTTGTCGGAGTACTTGGCTCCTTTCTCTTGGTTCCACTAGATAATGGCATAGTCTCAAAGGACTTGGGGGAAACTAGAGTGATAGTAGTTATCCTACTAGATCTCCTAACATTGGATGATCCTCTTAGAAGGCCAAAAATTCTCTTGGCTTTCTCTACTTGCTCCTTTGTGAGGCTCATTGCCTCCGCAACTTGTGCAGTCATCTTATCAATAGATTTATTTATTTGTTCCCACATTTGTTGCATGTGCACCTCTAGAGACTTCTCCTCATAGGTGTCATACCCCTCCTCAGAGGTGTCTTTTGGTTTGTTCAACATAAAGTCTACTGAACCAATAATTTCTTCCACTATAATCTCATTTCCCATCTTTAGGATCCAAACAATCCTAGGCTCAACAACTTGTTTAATGTAACTATCCTTTGTTACCAAGAATGCAATATCATTCTTGTACTTTTCCACCATGCTCTGAGGAATCCTTTCTTTGGCTTGCAAGTTTTTTTGAAAGGTTTTAAAAAATCCCCATAATGTTGCTTCCTATATCACCTAACCCCCTTAGGTGGCCTCTAATCTGATGTGCCACAAGTCTGTCCTTCAACCAAACTATATTCTTAGTTCTGAGAACCTCATTTAAGAAGTAAAACTGTAAGAAAATGATCAATGTACCAAATTTGAAGGGGTACTTGGAGTCTTTATTTTTTTGTAGGTTTTTAATCAATTGTTCCCTCAATAATTCACACAAATCATAATTTGGACGCTTCACAACCATCTCATATGTTGTATTAATTACAATTGTAAATACATAATTCTCCCTATTAGTGAAGTATAATTTATAGCCGATCACCATTGAGGTATACTTAACTATCAAATTTATAAAATATTTGATCATCAAGGCTCTCATGACATATTTTGCACCAATTAACTCCGTCACCATTTCATTCTTCACTAACTTGAGCACCAAAGCTGGTTTGGTTGAACATAAATTGATAACAACCCTAATCACCTCTTTGTTAATCAAGTGAGGTATAAGAAGCCAAGTGAATCTATCATGGATTTTGCTAAGGGAAAACCTTATCCACACATCATCATGGCTAAAGTTACGGAAATAGTTCCACACATCAAGCTTCTTTTTCGCCAAGCTCTAAAATTCTATTTTTAGCTCAAAGTTGTCTCTGGTGAGTTCATTAACTCACACATCACCCAATTTGAGTGATCATATTCTTCCAACTTCGTATGTATGCATACCCTTACATTTTTGTGTGCATAACACTATATGGAATGTGAAAAAACACATCATTGAGATTGTGATTGTAATCATAGTATAGGTTAAATACACTAGATCCTAATGAATTTAAGACATATTTAACCTGTAAGCTACAATCCCAATGAGATGCTCGAAAGCTTCAAAAACTAAGAAACCATTAAACTAAGCATGAAATAAACATGAAAGCTTAAAAGAAACCCATTCTAATACTCCAAACCTTATCCCATTGGGGGAGTGGTGTTGCATTGATGTGGAATAGTGACCCTTTCCTAATCCCTTGGATAATATGAGCAATTAACTGACCTTCATTGTTGACAAACTAAGCTAGATGTGATAAAATGATGCTATGGATGGATGAACAGATGAAAAAGATTGAAAATGGTGCAAGTATGAATAGAGATAGTATTCAAACGGGCAACATAAAGTTGCTCTGATGAAAAGTGGATCCATTTCTCTCCAAATGGTGAAGTATTTATAGGAGAGCAAATGAAGAATCAAAGGTTGAGATCAATTTGTTAAATCAATGGTCAAGATGGAATCAAGGGTGAATGCATGGATCAAGGATTCTGATTAATGAATGAGAATCAAAGATCACATGGATCAATGAAAGCATCAAGGGCTCACAATGATTCGAAGAAACACACTTTATAACAACTTTTAAAGTTTGTTACAAAGTTTGTTAGGAAAGAATATTCCATATTTTGGAACCAAATAGGAGACCATTCCTTTGGAATATTCCCTATGCAAGTGGATGGGTGAGGAAAATTAGTAAGTAGTAATTAAAACTAAGTTTTAATTGTGCAAGTTGAAGAAAATGAGGATGTCCATTAAATAATTTATTTATTTAATGAAAAAGGGATGCAAATGACACTTAATTCAATAATATAGGATTATTTAATTAAATAAGAGGACTTGGGGGGTTTAAAGTAAATAATTTGATTTATTCAATTAAATAGGATGAAAGGTGAAGGTGAAAGGGGGTGAATAACCTAATTAAATTAATTAGATTAATAGATGAAAATGATACATTTAATTAAATAACTAGGCTTTTTTAATTAAATAGGCGAAAAGTGGATGAATTCTATGATGAAATGATGTTAGTGATCAAATTCATGTGTTTAGTATTATTCATGACATTTTTAAGTATCTAAATTTTTCCCCTCTTTGAAGTGAGATACCTGTTACGTTGGTTCAAAGACTGATGCTTTTTTCAGATTTAAATTGTTGCTTAGATAAAAAAAATTAAAAATTCATGATTTTTTGGATGCCCCACTATTGCCCCAGCAGAAGGAATTAAGCTGGTACCCTGCCCCCTCAAGAGATTGGGTGGAAATTTTGAATTTTGGGTTGATCTCTCGACAAAGATGAAACATTGATTTAGGGGTCAAAAAAGATTCTGAGATGCGAAAATGAGCTCAAAAATGCAAAAAATGTCTCAAAATAGGCTTCATGGCTTAGAAATTAGTGAAACATGCTAAAAACCCTATCTTCCCTCTCAAATTAGGGCAAAAACCCCTAATGTTTAGGCATAAGTATATGAGGAGGGGTCATTTTCAATTCATTTGTGCATTTACACTTTGAGATTTCTGACACTTTTTTTCTTCGATCCTCTGACGAAATGGCTCATCGTGTGATTCCACAACACATCACTAATTGAGTTCAAGAGTACCAATAATCTCCAAGCTCAGGACCACCAGTACACTAATCAAAATTTTTCTTGTACTTCACTTTTTTTGTGCATTTATTAGGCATCAAAGTTAGGCTAGTTTAGGCATCACCCTATTGCAATGCTATGGGGACTTTCAAAGACAATTTTTTCAATTATAGCGACGCAATTGTAGATAGCAACACATCTCACGATTTGGAGTTAGGGTTTCAATTTTATTTTGGCGATGCAAATGCAATTAGCAATGCTAGGGGGATTTAGATTGGGTGATGCAGGCTAATTTTAGCAACACATATGTATATGGCGACACATCATAATATTTGAATAGAGCAATGCCCTATTATCGATGCACAATTGTTTTTATAGTGACGCGGGTTAAAATGGTGACATGTTTGCAATTTGGGTAGGGCGATGCTATTGAAAATAGTGATGCTATTGCTAATTGGGAGTGTAAAAAACTCAAGACTTTGTCAATTTTAGCCATTTTGACGTTCGCTTCGTGCATGTAGGAGGTTATCCAACCACTCATGTTGTGTGAGCATCAACAGATTGCTTAAGGATTTGGAGGATTTGGATGAGGTTTGGTAGGAGCACCTCAGGGAGATCAAGCTTTGGTTCATTGCATATATGCTTGAGGTGAGGATGCATTTGTCCATGATGATTGCATTGGTTGAGCGATGGCACTGTGAGACATCGTCCTTCGACCTCCCCACCGGAGAGGCTACAATGACATGACATGGGAGGATGTGTGGAGGATATTGTGGCTTCCTAATCATGGGGATTAAGTGATTTATGATAGATTTTGGAGTAGATGCCTATCATGAGGTCCTACAGACTGAGGATCTTGCACTAGTGAGCTCATAGATCGAGCTAGAGATGTACCAAGGGTGTACTTCAATTTTTAGATTGATTGTCAAAGCTTTGATTACTAGGATACTTACACTAGATCGGCGAGGTAGAGGATTCTATCCTAGCTAGGGGTTGGATTGTCACGAGATGATTTATCAGAGAAGGCTATACGCATAGGGCCCTATCATGTTGGCCTCTTTGTACCATGACATGCATCATTTTATGTATGGAAAGGGTCGAGCTCTCTCAATAGGTGTCACTTTATTACATATTTGGGCATGGGAGCACATAGTTGTGCTCAGACTAGTGGTAGCATTAGCAGATGTGGATCTAGATGAGCCAATGGTTTTTTGGTATTGGGGACAAATCACACTACAACAGATGGGGCCCCTGGGGATTCCCTATTGGCGATGAGTCATTGATGATATGACTGTATTTTGATGACAGCCATGGCTACAAATGCTTGTGTGGTATGATGATCAACAACAACTATTTTATGCTAAACAGACTTGGTATATGTAGGGTCGTGAGCATACGATGATTGAGAGGTACCTACCAGATCAAGTGACTAGATAGTTTGGTGAGTTGTAGGATGCACTTGTAAATGAGTACACTGCTATTTTTGGGACTTCCCAGGAGACAACATGGGGTCCATAGATACAGCCATAGGTGGATATCGATGACTTCAGACAACTTGGTGCTCGGTCATGGGTTTATGACCAGAGACAGGTAGATGCTAGGACCACTCTGAAATATGATGAATGGTTTGTGCCACCTCTGAGATTGACAGATCTGACAAGGGTGTCTCCCCAAGGGAGACCTAGAGGTCGAGGGGCAAGTAGGGGTTGATAGGATCAGTAGCCATATTAGGGTCAACATGTGTAGGTGCTTGGATAGGGTCGAGGCTAGGGAGGCCATGACTAGGTAGTGGGCTAGGTACAAGGGGGACTGCCAAGACCTCCACCACCTCCACCATTTCAGCAGTAGCAACAGTAGGGATAGGATCCCAAAAATGATTAGATTTAGGCTCTTACAACTGAGAGGGACTAGTTGAGGCAATAGGTTTAGGCATTGAATGGGGAGTGGGATCATGAGTGTCAACTCTGACAAGACTTGGATATTCATCTAGCTAAGGAGACTAGTAGGAGGTGACAACTGGTGGCTGTCATAGTGGTTGCCTAGGGTTAGACAATTTCAACACAGATGTATCAGGATGCAGTTTCAAAGGCCTCCCACTATCGAAATTTGTATTATCAAGATGTTCCCCTAGCACGTAGACAACCAAAATTTTCACACATGAGTCAGGTACAACCTAGTAGGTCAAGTGGGTAGCCCTCAGTTAGGTAGCCAGGATAGCCATCGGGTGGTTGTTAGGACTAGTCGAGGCATGATGATAGACATAGCAAGGGATAGTTCATGCCCCATTGTGTAGACACATTTTTGATATACAACCTGATTTATACATGTATATACATTCATCGGCTCATTTTGGATAGCCTCTTGTATATGTACTTTTGATGATAGCTACACTTTGAATTTGATATTTATACAGTGACATTCATTTTTGAGATATATATATGAGATGGCCTGATTCGATTTATGATGTGATGCTTCTTTATTTTGACGTGATGTGATGTATGCATTTCATGCTTTATGTATGGATGCACATGTATATGGATGAATGTTGATGGATGCATTTCTTTATTTATACCCTATGAGATGATCTATGATAGGATGCTTATGTGATATGTGATATGTGATAAAGGATATTCTATGAATGCAATGTAATGGATGTTTCATTCTCTTTTTAAGTATCTTTCTATGATATGCCATGAGATGGATATGCTTTTCTACTTCATGTTCCCGCTATGATGATGTCACATGCTTTATGATATGCAGATGATATGATATGCTTTATGTAGGATGTATGTATGCTAATGGTTTGTGGATGCAAGATGGATGCATTTATAATTTTTGTTGACTGTCATGATACCATGTTAGTGTGGAAAAGTAGATAGAAGAATAAGATGAATGGATTGACCATTGATTTTGAGATTGTTCAGAAGTCCAACAAGTCCACGAGTCATCAAGACTTTATTAGATATGGTGATGAGATTGATGATTTTATCATTTCTAGGATTGGGACTCTTCGTCATTCCTTATTTTTTATATAACACATAGACACGATGCAACATGGTATTGATAACCAGGATGACGTTGTATCTAGTGCAATGGAATTTGACTCTACAAACAAATAGGATAGTCCTTTTTCACACCTTGACATACAGAAACCTCATTGGAATGTAGTTTAGAAGTTCAAAAATATTTTCGACCAAAGCATACACAATAGTCAACAATCTATTCCAAATGACCTCCCTACACACAACTAAGCAAGTATGCGCAAAGATTATTTTACAAGAATACCCCACAAGTACAAAAAATGAAAGATAATGATTGATTCCCCATTCCTTTCTCTCTAAATTGTTTAGACATCATCGAGAGGTCCTTAGAATGGGTCAACAAGATAAATCATAAGAAAATATCAAAACCAAGAAATCAATGTTATCTATATCTTTTGCCAAAGTAACATAGCTAAGGTGATTTTTGATGTTGATGCCCATTGTAGGAAGGATGTATTGTAGGACATGTTTATCAAATGTTTAACTTAAGACTAAGTGTTTGATAGGTTGTTGATATAAATGTTACTGACTTGTTTACCTATGATCTAGACTTTAGATTTTGACATTTAGGTTCACACTTCACGACTTGCGACACTTGTTTTTCTGCTTGTTTTATCAAAGTTTGAAGATGATGATCTGATTTATTATGGATGAAGGTTTATTATGAATGAAAGTGAAATGGGATAGATGGTTTTAGGATTTTTTGGATTATTTCAATGTTTTTGATGTTTTGAAAATGTTTTGAGGCTTTTTTTTGGTCTTTTTGAAAGTTTATATAAATGTTTTGGTTTTTTATTTTCAAATGTTTGTGTTTTTCCGAGTTTTCAAATGTTTTGGTATTTTCTGAGTTTTGACAAAGACCTAAAAGGGATTGACCTAGGGCCTCAGGGGCTTATAAAAGGTGAGCCTTGCCTACGTTATACACACATAGACCACATAGTTCAAATGAATTTGACTAGTTATTAATGAGATATGAACACTTGATGGATTGTCAGTTTATTATGACAAACTCCTAACCTAAAGTGTCTAAGGGGAAAATCAGTGATGGCCTTGCCTACGTTCAAGCTCAGAGACGATGTAGTTCGACATGGTTCTATTTTTGGTTTTGATTTTTGATGTTTTGACCTGTTTAGGGATTTTTATGTGTTTTGGATGTTTTGGATTTTTTGACTTTATAAATTTTTGAATGTTTTTAGATTTTGGCTATACAAGATTTTGATGTTTTCGGATTTTTCAGTTTTGCAAGTGTTTTTGGATGTTTGATGAGATTTTGTGACTATTTTTGGGATTTTTGATGAGGTTTTGAATAACCTTAAGATATACAAGAACCTAATCCAATTCATAACAATTTTCCCCCAGTGTGATGTGATAGACTACCTCGATATAGGCAAGACAATCTGACCTTAGGAATGTGCCAGGTAGTACTAAGGGGAATACGATACTTATAATATCAAGCTATGATATTAACGTGGATGACTAATGGAATAAATAGGATTAATGATGTGATGGAGGAATGCAATGCGAAGCTCGATAAGCTAAAGAGCTAAAGATAGATGGAGGTGCTTATTTATGTAAGGCACTTGTTTGCTAGGTTTTCACCAAGGTAATTTCCCAAAGCACAATCGAAGTGGTTTTTACTATAGGATAATTTTTTTCTTTCTTGTTTTCAATCCTTTTTCTTTTCTTTTTTTGGATTTTTGTCATTTTTTTAATTTTTTATATTTTTAGATTTACACCCTTCAAGCCTAGGCATAAATTTTTTTAAGATGTAGACTATTGATTGGATCCTACAAGGGTTCTCCTTTAGGCATTGATAATTGGTAAGCTCCTGATCCATAGCTTGATGTGACCACAAATGGGCCTAACCAATTAGGCTCAAACTTTCCTTTACTGTCCTGATCTAGAAAATTCTTTTGATTCTACTTGAGGACAAGATCCCCTACCTGAAAAGACCAACTCTTGATCTTCTTGTTGTATCTTCATTTCAGTTAGTTTTGGTATGCTTGTAAATGATTTAGGGCATCAAGATGACACTTATCTAGGAATTATAACTCATTTAGTTGAGATACTCTATATTCTTCATTAGTGATCGAATTCTGCAATGAAACTCGCAATGAGGGAAGCTCGACCTCAATGGGTAGGATGGATTTTTATCCATAGACAAAGGAGAAAGGGGTTGCACTTGTAGGAATACATATGCTGGTTCTATAATCCCATAGGGCAAGGTTTAAGTACAGATACTAGTCAGGTCCAACTTCATTGACCATCTTCTTTAGGATTTTCAAAATGGTCTTGTTTGTAGCCTCATCTTAATTGTTGCCCTGGGGGTAGTAGGGGGTAGAGAATCAATGTTGGATGTTAAATCATTGGCATAGCTCTCTTACATATTGATTCTTGAAGGGTGTTTTGTTATCTAAGATAAGGGCTTGTGGAACACCATAGTGGAAAATAAGGTAATTCAGGATAAAATTGGAGTTTTGCTTCCCCATTATATAAGTCATGGGAATAGGTTCCACCCACTTAGTAAAGTATTTAGTGGTTGTGATAATGAATTTGTGGCCATTAGAGGAGGTGGGGGTAATCTTTCCTATGAGGTCAAGCCCCCACTGCAAGAAAGGCCAAGGTGCGACCATTAGTTGTAACTCCTGAGCTAGAGCATCTCCATGTTGTTGACACTAGATACATTTATGCACATATTGATGAGCTTCTCTTTCCATGGTTGGCCAGTAATACGTCATCCTCAATAGTTTCTTTGATAAGATCCTACCACTAGAATGGGAACCATAAATACCTTCATGTACTTCTGTTAAGGTGGTCAAGGCTTCCTCTTGGTTGAGAAATCATAGTAATGTACCCTTGATGATTCTACGGTATAGGGTATCACCTAAGATGATGAATCAGGATGCCTTTTTAATGAAGGTCTTCTTAAGGTTAGAGGTGATTTCAGATGCAAGGGTACCTTTGCTAAGATAGGTGAATATATCATGATACTAAGGAGAACTAGGACCAATGATTACACACATAAATTCAAATTCAAGTATTTTGAAAGCTAGTACGAGAAGCTATTCTACCAAGAATTTACATTGAATGACGTTGTGTGGCATTTCTAACAAATACCCAATTATCGCCATGGCATGTGTTGCATGATTTTTCACACAGGGTATCTATTCAAAGGTTATATCAATGAAGAAGTCCTTCAAACTTTCTACCATCTTTTGATAAGGAGTTAGTTTATCGTCCTTGGTTTGGTAGTCATTGTTGACTTGGTTAACAATTAGCTAAGTCCCCATAGACTTTTAACTCTTGTATCTGCCATTAGATTGCTATTCTTAACCCCATTATTAAAGCTTCATACTTAGCAATATTTTTGGTAGTCAGGGATGAAAGATAGTATGACTTTGGAATACAATCATCTTGAGGGGTGATAAAGAGAATGCCCACACATGATTTGGATGTTGGGTATATGATCTATTGAAGTACATTTTCCATTGGTCTGTTGCATTAAGAAGAAAGACTAACTCATTAGGAAATTCAGATATCAAAGGATTCTCTACGTAAATGGGTACTTTTTCTAGTTGGTCTACAATAACTTGTCCCTTTATAGCCTTTTGTTCTATACATACTCTATGTCAAACTTTGTCAAGATCATTACCCATTTGGCCATTCACCCAGTGAGAGTTGCTTTAGATAATAGATATTTCAATGGGTTGATCTTAGCAATAAGCTTGATTTGGTGTGAGAGCATGTAATGTTTGAATTTTTGTGAAGCAAAAACTATTGCCATACATGACTTCTTGATGGACAAATAATTCATTTCATATCCTACCAAGGTCTTATTGATGTAATAGATGGCTCTTTCTTTTCCCATTTCATCATGTTGGGCTAGAAGAGCACCTAGTGCTACTAATGTAGTTGAAATGTATACCTGATCAATGACTTGTTTGGTATTGGAGAAATGAGAACTGGAGGTGATAATAGGTAGTCCTTTATTTGTTGAAAGGTTTTATCGCATTTCTCATCCCACTTATATGTTATACCTTTATGGAGAAGATGTGAGAAAGGATGGATCTTGTCCGATAGCTACGCTATGAACCTCCTAATGAATTGTAACCTTCCTTGTAGCCCTCTCATCTATTTCAATGTTTGTGGTGGCTCCATGTCTAAGATTTCTTTCACCTTCACTGGGTCTATCTCTATCCCTCTTTGTGACATTATGTAGCCAAGAAGATTTCCTGATGTAACCCCAAAGACACTTTTTTGGATTCAATCATACCTTATACTCTTCGAGCCTATTGAAGATGGGTCCTAATACCTCTATGCGCTCCTTCCTTGTTTTTGATTTGACCAAAACATCATCTACATAGTCTTTGACTATTTTATGGATCATATCATGAAAGATTTGGGTCATCGTCCTTTGATAAGTCGCTCTAGCCTTCTTTAGCCCAAACAACATCATGTTCCAATAGTATGTTCCCCACGAACAAGTGAATGTAGTTTCATGTTGATCCTCCTTAGCGATCATTATCTAGTTATAGCCTGAAAATCCATCCATGAGTGATAACATTTCATGTCCTGTGGTTAAATCAACAATGATTTCAATGTTGGAAAGAGGGAAATCATCCTTTGGACATGCTTTGTTCAAGTCTCTAAAATCTGTGCATATTCTAATGCCCCCAGTGGGTTTGGAGACTGGTATTAGGTTGGAAACCCACTTAGGATAGTCAATTGGTCGGATAAATCTGACTTCAATAAGGTAGTTTGAGGGTGCATCTTTCTCAATTTTTGTTTGACTGGTTTGGCTTCAAGATAGACTGCTAAGTGATGCACAACCACTTTAGGATTGAGTCTAGGCATGTTTATGTAAGACCATGCAAAGTTTTCCCTTCCTTCTTTTAGGAACACTGCCAAGTTTTTATGTTCTTCGTATAACAATGATTCAACATAAAAGGTTATCTGAGGAGCTTCTTATGTTCCTGCATTCATTGGAGTAGCCTTCTTTTCTAGTATTGCTGATTTTTTTGGATGCATTGCACTAAGGGGGAGATTGAATCCCTCATCCTTAGGTGCCTCATAGAGGTTTTCACCTTCAGATACTTCCTTTCTTTTTACTATTTTGTGAACTAAAAGTGTGACTATGTGGTTCTCACTTAAAGACCTACATGTTATTCTCATGTCATCAATTTTGCGACTAAGAGATTCAATCGTCTCCCCATAGTATGCCTGTGTGTCTAGCTCTATATCAAATCCTGCTTTGTGATCCCCACATGGTAAGTTGTCACGAAGTCCCATGAATTCTAAGATTGCTTCATCATTTTTGAACATATCTAGAATTGGTGGTCCTCATTGGTCCCACTCGATGATTTGGGGGTGTACTAGGCTTAATTCACTGGTTTGGTTGTTTGGGGTGAAAGATGTGGTTATCATAAAGATAGATGTATCCTCAAATAGATCAACGACGTCAAGGGGAAAGTCATCTAGGGTAGTATCATGTGATGTGGGTAACCAATAGGAAGCCTCAATTTGTTTATTAGAATTACCCTTGATAATAAGGGTAACCTTGTTAGTAGTACAACATAAGCCAAGATTCTTTAGATGTCTCTCAGGAACGATGGGTTCTAGAAAAACATTGTCATTTTTTCCCACCTTTTCATTCTTGTTGTACCCCCATCCCATTATTAGCTATAAACCTTTATTATCATCTTCCATGGGAAGAACGAGCATGGGTAGGTTGTCCTGATAGATCAATTTAGATACATCTTCCTCATTGACATCTTCTTTGTTCAAGTCTCCCTATTTAGTGAAGGTGGTAGATGCAAGCTTTAATGTTTCAACTACTTTGTTAATAGGTTGGGGTTTCCCATAAGATTTTGGGGAAAGAGGTAGCTCTCCCAACACAAAAGTGTCCTTCAGTTTATAATCCCGACAACCATCATCCTTGATTATTGCCTTGATGTCGGGTATGTTCTACACAATGGGTGTTTTGGATTTTGAGGTAGATGCAAGGGAATATGGGTCAAAAAATGAGGAGGATGATGTAGGACCTTCATACTTCTTAGGTATTTGGAGGATCTTGTAGATCTTATCCTCAAGGTTCTTGCAATAGTAGAAAGGCTTAGGATCTCCATGGATAGTAACCTCTTTATCCTCAAAAGGAAACTTGACACATTGGTGATAGGTGGAAGCTACAACTTGCATGGAATGGATCTATGGTCGACCAAACAAGATGTTGTAGGGGAGGTCAAGATTTAACACTTGGCATTTAGTTTCAACAATGATGTGTCCCACTTGGATAGGTAGCTTGATGATGCCTTGAGACACCCATTCTTGATCGTTATATTCCCTTATAGTTGTACTCTTTGTCTTCTCAATAGAATCCTCTAAGTAACCAAAGTTTTTGACCAACTAAATGGTGAAAATGTTTAGACCAGAACCTCCATCTACGAGGACTCTTTTAACTTTAATCTTATGAACAATGACCTCAAGGTGTAAAGCACGATTGTGAGATGGTTGCGTTGGGAGATCTTGTTCTAAGAAGGTGAGAAGATGGGGGGTAGTGATATGCCCTACCTTAGCTTGAAATTATTTGATATCAATATTCTCAGGGACAGAAGAAGCTGATAAAGCCTTTTCTAGCATATCCCTATGGTTGGGGGATAGCTTCAATAGTTCAAGAATAGAGATTTGTGTGGGGAGTTTCTTCAGCTAGTCAAGGAGACTATAGTTGCTAGGGCTTGACATTGGTAGTGTAGGTTTTTCCCTAAGTTGAGATGAATCTCCTTGGAATGTAACCTCACATTCCACACTAGGTCCATGGATGGTGATTACTGTTACGATATTGTCACAAGAGGCAACCACATTGGAATAGACATGTGTCCTACATTAGTATAATTTTTACCCTTGCCATTGTAATTCCATTGTTGTGACTTGGAATTGGATTCTTGTATATCTTGAGGTCTTGGTTACTTGTTGGTACATTAATAGTTATATCTCCACTTTTGATAAGATCTTGGATAATATTCTTCAACTTCATTCAACTTGATGTTATGTGTTCTTTGATCTTGTGAAAGTCACAAAGATCCTTTTCATTATACCAAGGAGGTTTAACTTGGGGTTCTTGATAGTTTTGGAAATTAGGGAGCATAGTCAGGTTTGTGTTGGTGTGAATAAGGCTTGTACCTTGTTTATTCCTTTACTAGGGACTTAGTGGACTTCATTCACATGTTAAGTTTACTTAGGATATTAGTTTTTTTATCTAGACAAGTCATAGTTGTCTTATCTAGAATTTACACTTTCCTAGGTAGTTATAAGTTAACTATCTCATGTGATAAAATTAAGACACTTATCATGATCTTGTCTTATCCTCTCTCTCATCCTTGCCTTTATAAGCAAAGAATCTCTAGCATATTTTGCATTCAATAGCATGGTATTGTAAGCATTGTATCATATTGCAATTCTTGTTTGGTGGAATAGCATATTCCATTGTTGCTTCTCTCTATCTCTTGTGGAGGTAATTTGGTGTTGCAGATTGAAGATCTTGGGTTGCTCACTTCAACATGGTATCACTCTTTGGAATCAACATCTACATCAAGGGTTTCATTAGTGGCGTCATATCTCATTGGTCTGACTTGGTTACCTGTTTCATCAACTTCTACTGTTGGATAGTAATTTCTAGGCTCTTTGTGTTTTTTGTTGGCAACACACACCCATCGACATTTATCTTGTTGAGCTTTGTTACTCTTGATCGATCACAACCTTTCTATCTACGATGTCCTTGGGAGCCAACCACTATCATTCCATTGGTCAAATCATCATCCTTTTCAGTCAAATCATTGGTCTTCTGATCACTGTGGAACAAAGCATTTGAAATCGACTGTCAATAGTCTCTCTGATTCGACTTACCTCTCCTACGTCAAATTCGTTCTATTAGCACAATTTTTCGTTAGGTACTTTGCATTTACATTATATATATATATATATATATATATATATATATATATATATATATTTGGTTTGACAAACTTTATCGACTAACCAAAAGTTTCAAAGAAGACCACTATTTTTTTTTGGTCGACCTCTATTTATATCAATGGTGAATTGGGGTGGGGTGGTCCGCGGGTGGTGAGGCCGTCGGGGCCCCACCCCCGCTCTGTCTGCCTATCACCCATGGTGGGGTGGTAAATAAACCTTTTTTTTAAAACCTTTTTAACTAATAGGGTCATATGGCACAACCAAGAGTTGTATTTTCCCCCCCAGTTAGTGTTAATATTTTACACCTGATTAGTGTGAAAGGTCATTTTGTAGGCCTTTTTTTTGTTTTTGCATAACTTTCACCCCAGGTGGCAAATTTTTTGAAATGAAATATCATCGAAAAGCAGATGAGCTCAACTTTTTAGTGGTATAGGAGATTTTCATAAATTTTGTTGTTTGGGTGCATTTATTTCCTGTTGAAGTTAGATATGCATTTTTCACTTTCGAGCTCACAACTTTTGCTTTGTTCCTTCATTTTTTCATCATTCTTGCAACGTTGGAAAGGTTTCTCCGAGCTCTTTAGAGTTACTCATACACTTTTTCTAAATTTGGCCCCTGATATAATTAATTCAAATTTTTGTGTTTTAACACTCTGGTTAATTACTTGGATATTTTGGCGCTTGGAAACTTTTTGGTTGCATGGGATGGCTTCATTTGGGCTGCTTTATATGCATTTTCTATATATTTTTCCTTTGTGAACATTTTGAGCATCATTTGCAAGAAAATTATTATTTGTAAACACACTGAGATAAAGTGCCACACCATTGTACATGTATTTTGGGGATTTTTCACACAAGGTTGTGTCATATTTTGTACTCTCACTGTATTATAAAGTGCCATGGGGGGGTTGTGTAGAGCCTTTGTTATTTTCCATCACACCTCTATCAAGTGAGAGTCCCTCCAAGACAACGAATCCAAGAGATTCTTGCCTCATGCATGTGTGCTTTGTTTTGCACACCTTTTTTTAGTTGTAGGTACATTCTTGTGCACTTTCAAATATTGTTTCTTCTTCTTCATGCACTACATAGTGATACACAAAGTTTAAGTGGATCTGTCACACCTCTCCCAAGTTAGCATTATGGGGGGAATTATACCATTCATGCTAATGCTTCCTTGGTTTCACTTTGGAGTGAACTATGTATCTATTATTTATTCCTATGCACTAGGAAGATGCAATGGCTGGTTATCCATGCATTTCAGTGAGATGGATTATTTACCACATAGACACTCTTGCATTCCTATTTTGTGGAGGTAACTATTACCTATTTTTAGCCACAACTCAAAATAGGTAGAGCTGATTTGCATTCTTCTTTAAAAGGTACACAAAATTCTGCTTAAGTATTCATTATCCATCATGAAGAATCATATTACATTTGATTTTCAGTTTTATTATGCAAGTACTTGTAACAAAAAATTGGACATTTGCATAAAAAATGCTTTTTTATTCATATTGTAAAAACCAAAGTCCCACACAAGCCATGGGAGTAACTTAATTTGATTTTCATAATCAAATAATGAATACAAAAAGGAAATGTGCACAATACAACTAAAGAGAATATAGGTATAAGAGAGAAGGTGATTCGTCATTGCTTGGAATGACGAATCATTGTCACATTTGAAGCCTTCACTTGTCGCCACTTCGGTTTCTCCAGATTGTTCAATTCCAAGCTCCATAGGTTTCCTGCAAGATTGTTGAAAAGTGGTGTTAGAGCAATGAAGAATCAAGTCCTTCCTTATGCCTACATTACCAACAGAGATGTGGTATAAATTCATTCATGCATTCCTCAAATGATTTAGTCATCAAAAATGGATCATCAAGGAACATAAATTCAATGGAAGCTTTCAGCTTCAATTATTTTTGCTAACTTGTTTGTTTAAATGTGTAGGAATAGGTATAATCTAATTATTGCAACCAACGAATATTGTTATGAGTGGTGAGAAATGTGGCTCCCACAAGGGTTGAGCCCAACTCATAAATAGTGATATGAACAACATGAAGGAAAAAGTGACCATGACGATCCATGTAGTCATGAGTTGGCTTACGAATGTACAGAGGGACAAGGCCATACATAAGCAATGCAAAGGATCTTTAGCTTTTGCTAAGCTGCCAGGCTGAATCAACATGAAAGATGCATCATATACATTTACATCATAAGTATTTTATAACAGTGCTCGCATATAAACAACATCTGAAATGTACACTGTTCACAAAGATATTAAGTGAAATGGTGAATAAATATATTATCTTCAAGACTTGAAGGAGTGACTATATATTAAAGGTGCATGAAACCAAAGTATCTATTTGTCATCATAGGAAGAACAAATATAATTCATGATTGTCAAAGTCATAACGATAGTCAATTGAATAAAAGATAGTTAGTAACTGTAGACAATGATGTTCCAAATGCCAGGATGGTAGTCCTTCATGGAGCATAAGACAGTGAGTAACCAAAGGCATCTCACAGGCTTTAAAGCATAAAAGTTACAATGTCATTCAAAAAGCAAGAATATATCAAGCGAAGGAGAGTTCTTTGATCATTCTTTGAAAAAGCTAGAGGAGAAATCACAAAGTAAAGTACTGTTCCATGATAGATTGCATTCAAGAGATGGTACATTTAAAAGAAGAGCATGGACAATTGACAACCACATATACACAATCTATGGCATAATGCAGTGATTAAAGCACAGTACCATGGTAGATATGATGCCATTATTGCAAGATAATGAATAGATTAGCAGTCTCATAGTAGTGCCATGCAACATCAAACAATGAAAGAGAAACATGTAGAAGAAGCAACTTTTTTATAATAGAAAACTACAGATCTTTTGCAAGATAAAAGCCAAACACAAGTAAGTGAATTTTTTTACATAGTTTTCCTTCATTCTTTGACAACAAAAAAAGATATAACAGTATCTGAGGACTTCAAGAGCCTAGACCATAGCATCTTTCATTTATGAAATGACAACCAGAGTCAGATCCAGTTAGTGTTTCTAATAAGACATTCAATAGTGAGTCATCAATGTACGAGGAAAGAATGGTCTTTAGTGCCAACAATACATGATATCAAGAGTCGATCATAAACCTTGGCAATACAGTTGTTGCCCTTAGAATCCTTGCCTATTGATGTTGATGATATCTGAGTTTTTCATTTCAAGTTTATAAGGCAGACTTATATTTTGAGCCTTTATATACAAATAGACTAAAACAAAAAGATGCAATAGTCTTAACAATCATTCTCAAATATCTTTATATTATATGATAGTAGTGCCTACAGAAGCAATGTGAGTTAAGACAAGTGTAGAACAAAAAATATACATTTTAATCTCAATGCAACAGATATGTAGTGTTGAAAATTGAAGGATGGGCAACAGAATGAAGCAATCATGATATGAAACTAACATTGAGTTTGGTGAATAGACACAGTGATGGTATTGAAAATTCTACAGAGAGCAAGATAAGCATGATAAATTTAAGAGTTATCCTTCCAAGCTGCGGCTGAATACAAGTCACTATGGTTCTATTGTTGTCATTTCAAGGCAATGAGGAACAATACCTAGAAGGAGTTATGCAAATTAATCACAGATTGAAAATCTTGTGTGCATAGAAAAAAGAGTTCCAATTTCGAGCTTATTCATACAAACCTAGAAAGATTTCAAAAAAAAGAAATATTCATGGCTGTGGCCTCAAGCCTAATATTTGTTTACAAAACAAAATGTGAAAGCATAGACAGGGCATGAATATTTGAGGATTTATCAATTTTCACAAGATCAAATGAATACACAACAATGGCCGAATAATGGATGCTAAAGAACTCACCTGTAATGTGAAAATGTGGAGTTTGTTTTTAGATTTCCTGACAAAATTTTTTGCCACGAAAATCTCTAGATTCACCAGAATATCAAGCTTGAACCAAGATCAATAATGGAAACATCATGATGAAGAGGGCATCAACGGTAAAAACACCAAAGAAATTCATCAGAAAATATGACATTGGTCGCAACTATGAAAGCCTGGAAGCCTTCAAAACTAAGCAAGTTTCCAGAATGGTGGAAAAAGGTGACTTACTAGGCGCTATTACACAAGATCTCTCAGTAGAAATGAAGAAAATGACAAGTCAATATTCTGTAGAGGAGCTCCAATTAAAACCCTAGCATGACGGCCATAGCTTCTCTCAAAGCTTACTCACCAAGCAATACAAAAGTCAAATGAGGAGATGATTAGAGTTCCCAATCTTTTTACCTTTTCCATGCATTGCCTCATGGATATTTTTGACTCATTTTCAAGCAAAATGATTATGATTTATTTCATCGGCCAACATTATAACTAATAAGTGTATAATATTAAGCTAGAAGTGGCCAATGAGGATATATGCTAAGTATTGTGGCCGATTATCAAAGCATTGACAAATATTGTCAAAATATGCTAAGGGTCAATATTGCATGTTTTTGCATTGCATATGATGATAGAGGGGAGTCATAAGGAGTTGATGTAAATTTTTGCAAACATTTTATTTATTCCTCTCAATTTTATTGTAAAGTTATTTTCAGAATTTATTAAAACAATATTAACAATTGTTTTAATGGTTTTGTCAAAAATCAACTATTATTAAAAAGGGGAAAATGCTAATATTTAAAATTTTTTGCTCACATGCAAAACGAAATGTAGAGATAACTGAAGTGCTTCCAAGGGCTTTGAGTCATGCAAAGATGGGTGGAGTTAACGATGGATTTTTCAGTTTTCTCCAGTTTTTGATGCCTTATCATCATGCATAATTACCTTGGGCGGATTGATAAAAATGAGGTGGTTTTTGCATGCTTGAACCCACTTTTGAGGGATTTTCAGTGCAGTTTGAGTGCTCTATAGTTTAGTTATGAGTTGAACTTGAGTTTGGATCGTCATTCACTCATTTTTGCATGAGTTTGAACCTTCTTTTTAGGGATTTTTGCTTTTTCTCGTGGATTACTTTGGAGATATTAATTTTTACACTAAGTTTCACTTTCAATTTCATCTTCATGCCTTGAAGAGGCTTTTGTATATATTGGAAAAAGTTAATCTTTTTCTGGGAGTTCTTGATTTCTCTTGTTTTTGCAATTTTTGCAAAGAAGGCTTCTTGTAACTCAACATTTTAGATTTAATACAGTAATACAACTTTATAAGTTACGTAAGTTATCATTTCTGTAGGGTTTTCCTTCATGATATTAATTGAAATACAGTTCACCTTTCCAATTTCAGGTTTTTTGCATGGTTTAAATAGTTTGATGCAATTTTGATGAGTTTCACTTTTGAAACATTCAAATTTTTTTCTTGTTTATGCATGCATATATACAATTGCAGTTCATCACAGGATGTTAATTATGCTCAAAAGTTGTTTTCTTTTTCCTCTAATTTGTGAAAACTCAGTTTTTCTTAATAGGGAAAGAATACATACAACCTTTTAATGAATTATTAATGTGTTCAAAGTGCTCAAATTGGACTGTGTTAACAAATTTTCCTAAGAGTATAAGTTGTGAATCATTTTGCAAGTTTACCATCATTTAGGTGCATCACCGAGGTTTTAATTTTAGTTCATGCATTCAGTTCAATCCTTCTTACCCTTTTCTCAAAACAAATCATTCAAGTACCTAATTGATCATCATATAGGAACCAACCTAGAATTTGGAGGTCTATCTTCGCCATGGGAATACCCACAGCCTGAAGATAGTTCCCATGTTTCAAAAAATTGCTAAATTTAGTCATTCAAGCATTCGGGTGCAATTTGTTTGACAACAATTTTTGGCACGCCCGGTGGGACCCCGAAGATCACTTCAGAGAAGAAATTCAAAGATACAAGCTGTTGTTCTAGTATATACAACATATTTTTCCTTTCAAAGGTTATAGCTTATACCTGGAAACTCTGAGCATATTTATTGGTTTCAACAAGACCCAGTGCTAGTATGTTTCAAACACAAGCTTTATTTCTGATTTCCAACTAATTATATGAGTAAAGATGTCGAGTTTTCATAGTCAACATGTATACCCACCCCCTTATTATGAAAATACTATCAACCAATCACCCTATCAGCCATATCAGGCCAATCATGCTGCTGGTTTTATCCCAAACAACCATGCAACAATAGCCTATCAACATGCTCAACATGCTTACCTCCCATCCACCCCTACTCAGCCTTCATGTCAATATTCATATGTCCACAATCAGCTCCAAGAGGTTGATGATATGAAGAATAACATGAATAACATTAAGGTCATATTGTTAGAATTCACATACTAGATAGAAGAGATCAGGAGGCAGCAAGAGTACGATCAACAACAAGAAGAGATGGCCTATTAGGCCTATCTCTATGAGCAAGACTTGCTGATACAAAAGAGATAGTATGAAGAAGATCTTGTTGCAAAGGAAGAGAAAATTAAAATGTTGATTGCTCAAAAGATGGAAGCCCAATCAGTTTCTTGCATAAAGCATCAACCAACAAAGAAAGAGGTTTCCAAGGTTTCCATTGAATCTCCAAGTAAGTCTTCTAGTTTTGACATTCCAAATTATAGGGATAATATTTGTATCGATGTCAAATATCAGCCCCTACAAAAGCTCATGTCCCCACAAGATCTATCAAACCAATCCATTAATCCTCATTTTCAATCATATCAAGAGCTTGAACCAAATCATCAAGGTACTGAATAGCCATGGCGGCCTTCTTGGACCAAGCATCCTGACTTCAAAATGCCAAATATAGTTCAAGAGGCTCCCATTCCAAGTTTCAGAAATCCTCTTCTATTGCAAAGACAAGTACATGTAACAAATCAAGCTACGAGTCTTCATGAATAGTCATATCAAGAGAGCCAACATACGCATGCATGTACTGATACCATTTGCAAAGCAGACTTGCAATAGGAGGTGAACGAACATGATCAATCAGGACATAGGTTGAGGAGCTTGAAAAAGGTATCAAATGCAATGATTTCATGTTTTTATTAGATGAACTCCCTTCTTTTATTGAGTTGAATGAGAAGGAAAAGGTTAAACAATCTGATGAGTTGTTGATTGAAGACTATCAATGTAATAATCAAGTCTTTGAGCAACTGAAAGAGGAAAATGAACATGAGGAAAAGACGGTTCATGAGGTAAAAACCACTCCTTTTTTATCAAGGGACCAAGACGGATCTGATGAGTATTCATTTTGGAATTATCTTGAGTTTTTTTGTCAAACGTAGATGGAAAACAAGAGCAAACTGAGCATGTTTATGTGGAGAAAATAGAGGTTGAATCTAAAAAAAAATTTGATTTATTTGATGAACTCCCTCAATTTGTTGATGAAAAAGAGGATATCACATGCTTACTAACATCTATGCATGGTATGGAGCAACTAAATGATAAAAATCATCTGGACTTAATGCAAAGTTATGAGTTAGATGAAAATGTGTTTTCAGGCATAATAGAGGTCTTTTGTTCTAACATTGATGATAGTTTGATGCCATATGAGCCAGTAACATGTGATTAGCCTATTTAGATCAAAGAGCCACACATTCCTTCATTTCATTTATGTGAACCAACTCTTGTAGATTAGATTGAAATTGAGGCAACAAGAAGGAAGGAAGAAAATCTTACACTACAAGTGGAGCAGTCTAATCAGCAAAATGGAGAGACAACAGTTTTTAAACTTGAAGACAACAGTAAGAGGCCAAGCTTTATGCTCTCAAAGGGGTGCCCAATGATATATTTATAAGCAAGGCATCTCTAGCATATTGCATTCAATAACAAGGTATTGTAAGCATTGTATCTATGAACAGGTGAGAATATGCGTTAGAAAATGAGCAACAAACAAAAGAGTGCAAATAACCAATATAAACACCCTACACCTCAAGATTGGCCTAGTTGGATTCAAAAACAAAATAAAGATAACAAATGGAGATGATTCACCTTGTCTTGAATTGATCCTTTGGTTGGCCCTTGATCTTCAATGTTGTATGCTCCTTTGATGGCGAATGATGAGGATGCAAGATGGTTGAAGTTGGACAACAATGGAAGCAATTGTTATGGTGAGTGCAAGAAAATGAGAAATTTGGCTAAGTATGGCTCCAATAAATTTTTTGCAAGAGTTTGGCTAGCACAATGATCTCCTCCCTTAAATGAGAGAAAAGAGGGGGTATTTATAGAGAATTTTGCATTCTCTAGAGAAATAGACGGTTGAGATTAAACCAACAAGGCCAAGATGTAGGGCTATGGTGAGTTGAAAACTCACAAGCCCTCACATCTTGACATGTGGTATGTGAAGGGGCTTGAAAAATGTGATGTTTAAATGAGTTGGAAGGAGAGTACATGACATGGAGGTTCTACATAGTACCTTGGGATTTGGACAAGATCTTTTCATAAAGGAGGTCCTTGTCCCCATGTGGGTGAGAGGACATGTGAGGAATTAAAAATTCCTCAAATATCCTCATGGGGATGAGAGAAAGAATTTAAAATTCTTTGAAATGCATTGGAGGATTAAATGTGAATTAAAAATTCACATGGGGAAAGGGGTGCCTTCTCCAAAAGGAGAAAACACTTAATAGGGTTGACTTAGGACACATTCCATAAATGACATGGATATTAAGTTGACTTAATTAAGTGATTAAGGTTGTGCAAGTACTTGATTAGAAAAATTAATGACATATTAGAGGCAAGTGGGAGAAGGGGAAGAGTTCACAAGTGACTTGATGTGACAAGTCAAAGATCACATGGGGAAGAGAAAAATGAATTTAATATTCCTTGGAAGGATAAAAGGAATTAAAAATTCTTTGAGAGGTTGATTAGGATAGTTAATGAATGATTAGAGGGTTAGGTGGCTAAGAGAGATTAGAGGCCAGCTTGCAAAATTTGGAGGATGTGACACATTTTAATCAAGGATTAGGCATGTGCACATCCCTAATAATGAGATTAGGAGAATAATTAGGATTAAGAAAGGGATGTGACATGTGAATAATTAAATAAATATAATATTTATTTAATTCATTTGATGAAAAGGAGGATTAAAGAGATAAGGTATTTATTTATTAATTAAATAGCTTAGGGATTTGGCAGAATTAAGGATATTAATTATATAATAGCGATATTTCTTAATTAATGCAAATAAGGGGATGCTTAGATGAAAGGGGATAAATTTGGATAAATTAAGTGTCCAAATTTAGGTGTCTACAATATCATATTCCAATTCTTGTTTGGTGGAATAACGTCTTCCATTGTTGCTTCTCTCTATCTCTTATGGAGGTTATTTGGTGTTGCAGATTGAAGATCTTGGGTTGCTCACTTCAACAGTTTGATTATACTAATTTTTGCGTTACAGATTCAATAGGTTCCCCCAACAGTGTGTATTTACATCTTGGATAGTTATTCTTATTGGGGGTCCTCTTTTTGGGTGTTAGTTTTATTGATTTGGTTATTTTGTGGCGGTGGTGTTGCTTATTGTACAATTTGTTGCACATTGGTTGGTTGATTGGTGTTTTTCCTAGGAGCACTTATGACCACTTTAGCATCAACAATGACATCATTTGTCATGTTCTTGTTCTTAGCCCACACATGGGGCTTGTCATTAGAGCTAGTTGATGGGTAGTTGTCTTAATACGCTTGGGTGTTTCCCTATGAGATGAGGGCTCTCTTGATGTTGAGGGCACTATAAATAATCTTGTCATAAGTGGTGACACATTGCAACACTAATTGGAAGGATAGCTCTGGATCAACATTGGCTACTATAATCCCCACTTGTTGCTCTTCAAGAATGGGCCACTTGCTCTTACTAGCTCTTTACCTCCACCTTTGTAGGAAATTAGCGAAGGATTCTCCTTTGTTTTGCTTGAGAGTGTAATACTCTTCTAAACTTACATCCATGTCAAGATTGAAGGAGAAATGGTCTATAAGCCTATTGATAATTTCTGGAAAGTTCTTAACCCCTAGAGGTAACTGTGAAAACCAATCGATTGCTGGGCCCGCCAAACAATGTGGGAAGAGGCGCATTAGGTAGGAATCATTGTAGGCAACCTCCATTGACATGACATGGAATTGTTTGACGTGATCCATAGGATTTCCCTTCCCTTTATATTTATCAAACTTAGGGATCTCAAAATTGGGTGGGAAAGGTACCATTGTGATATTTCTATTGAATGGCTATGGACATGAGTTTTGTTGGGTATGCGGCTTCTTTGTTTTTCCCATTTGAATGTCCTGGATTTGTTGTGTAAGCGCCTTGAGATGTGATGACACATCATCTTGAAAATTTGGTGGAGGAGCATATGTTGTGTATCGTGGGATGGTGGATGAGTTATAAGTGGGATTTTGATATGATGGGGTATTGTATGGTGTGCAAGATGGATTTTGATACTGTGAAGGTGAGGGTGATAGAGGTAGTGGTGTATATGCTCCTTGTGCCATTGGATTGACACTATTTTGTTGGGGGTTATAATACAAACCCTGTTGTTGTTGTACAAGCACGTGTTGTTGTTGGGCATATTGTTGTACTAGCAATTCTTGTTGTTGTTGTGCAACCAAGGTAGCTTGTTGTTGAGCTTGTTGTTGTTGCAAGGCTTGTGCCTAGGCCTATTGCTATTGCAATGCTTGTTGTTAAGCTTGTTGTTGTTGAAAATATTGGGCTTGAGCTTTTGTGCTTGTAGGCTTGAGCTTGAGCTTGTTGCTATTGCAACGCTTGTTGCTAAGCCTGTTGTGCCTTTGCAAAGCTAGAGCATGAGCTTGTTGTGCCTACAATGTGGAAGTGTGTTGGTGTTGGGATATGTGAGATGGGTTTTGGGTGATCATGGTATGAGTGGGTTGTGGGTTGATTTGAGATGGTTGTTGTGTAGTGAGTGTTTGTGAGTTGTTTTGTGTTATCATTCCTTGTAATATTGTTGATTGGGATGGAGGAATGTAAGTTTGGTGGACCTCGTTTGATTTTGCTTGGCTTGGGGGACCATTGCTGAAGGTGATGGTGCCATTTGGTATTGCAATGTCAATGACACATTCTAACCTTGGATCAATTAATTAGAAGGGTTCCCTTGATCGATGTGTTGAGGGTTCCCTTGTGTTTGTTGTGGAACCAAGGTATTACCTTGGTTGATGGGGTTTGTGATTAATGTGTTGATTTGATTTGGATGGATGATATATGGGATTGATGTGGATGGTGCATTGAATGGAGTAGTTTGGGTAACCACTTGTTTGAATGTGTCAGTGGGGTTGTTGGAATGACTTGTCAAGGGTTGACTTTGCATGAGGGTGTTAACTTTCCCTTGTTGTCCTACTTAAGGCACTTGGTTCACATTACCTTGCATAACATTGGGAACACTTTGGGTATTTGTAGTGATGGATGAAGATGGTTGTGCTCCAAATGTTGAGGCCATCGTGGTGTTATGGAATGTAAGTGGTTTGTATGGATGTAGGGGATGCTTAGGAATGATAGTGGTAGAATGAGATAGGGCACCAAATGTTGGTGTCCAACTTGTGTTTTGTAGAAGTTCGGTGTTTTGAGTACCCAAAAGTGTGTTTCCTTCTAAAGGGAGAGTGTGACCAAGATTCATGGCAATCCTAGTCGCAAGACTAGAAGTGAGTGCTTGAATTGGTACAAGGGATGGAGTAGATTGAGTTAATGCTTATGTCAAGGTTTGTGCAACAAAATTTGGGTGAATTGAAGCCACATTTTCTAAGGGTTTTTCCCTAATTGTGTCAAAGTAAAATGTAGAAGGGATTTTGGCCCCTTCTTTTTCTAAAGTCATCATATATTGGGTAGGGTTCTTCTTCATCAAAGTGTTAACAATGTGGCCTATCATAGGATCTTGTTGATATTTAAGGATTTCTTCCTCCGTGAGCTCAAGGGGGTTGTTTGTGACATCTTTTACCTCATACCCTAATGGATTTTGTGGTTGTTGTGAGGGGGTAGAATGGCTCCTTGGATAAAATTATTGTGGAATAGTATCACTTGTGGTAGATGTGTTTTTGGTTTGTTCCATGATTCTCTTGTGTTGTGATCTTGTTGTAACCATAAATTGTGGGTCAATTATGGGAGAAGTGTGTTGAGATTTATAGTGTTGAAACTCTCTTGTTGACTCAAATTTTGGTAAAAGGGACCCTCTAAGTTGTTTTGGACCAATGATGTGAATGGATGATGAAGAGGGTGAATGATATGGGGGATGAACTTTCTAAACTTTTGGA
This sequence comes from Sequoia sempervirens, assembly GCA_007258455.2. Taxonomy (NCBI): domain Eukaryota; kingdom Viridiplantae; phylum Streptophyta; class Pinopsida; order Cupressales; family Cupressaceae; genus Sequoia; species Sequoia sempervirens. The sequence goes on from VDFB02145381.1 coordinate 64,764, forward strand.
CAACACTTTTAGACAAAAAGGTTTGATGTTTTGATGTCTTGGATAAAAGTTGTTAATGAACATGTAAATATTTAAGGTAGATTTGTGACCTTCACGATAAACTAGTTCAAAAATGTGATGACTAACTCAACTAAGTGTATGGAAAAGGGCTCATTTCACACAAAAAGTAGCTAAGTTAGGGGATTGATTTGATAACTTGTCTAAGTCTAAAGTGTTGACGTGTCCAAAAGTTTCTAAAGTTGTTGGTGAAGTGGAATGCGAAATATTATGAATGGTGGATGAAATGTTTGACCCAAAATGTTAACCTAAAAGGGACCTTTGTTTTGCAAGACCAAGATGGTGAGAAACATGCTATACATCTAAAGTGATAAAAACTTAAGAACCCAATGATTTTGATAATAGAACTTGGACTCAATGTTTGCAATACTTGCCTTGTCTCAATTTGTTTGTGTTGGGGAGTCAATGTGTCTCAACTATAAGATAAATGTGCGGTGTGTTCATTTTGATTTTAATCTTTGATTAAGTGAGATTGTTTCATTACCACATCAAGAAAGTTTTATTTAATTTCAAACTAAAATGTCTATTTCTAAGCAATCTTCATTCCACAATGTTCATTATGTGAAAATCAAGAAGCTAAGGCCATAGTTCCCTATGTTACTTTGGAAAGTGGGAATTAAGATATAAGTCCAAATATTTAGAAGCCTCTAAAGATAAAATCCTTAGGGACAAGCAACAATATTAGGACTTTTCAAAGGTATCCACACCTGATCCAAAGGGTTTGAAATTTGATGAACATGTTGATGTGTGTTTAAGTTGTTTTGGAACCAAACAATGTGTCAAACTGACTCACAAGTAATAACTATCCTAGCTCAAGTGGGTATGTATTTCTTGGAAGGCTTACCATCATCCCCCTAAGATATGATTAATCTGTGAAGATGGAATGGAAAAATAGGCTATGTCAAGGAAATGTATTGTCTTGACACGCCAAGAAAAAGAGTCCCTTCCCTATTTGCTTTATTGCCTCAACCAAAAAATGAACATGGTAACTTCTCGAAACGGTGCTATTTCGATGCACTACTTTAAAAAACATTTCAAAAATGGACTTGGCTGGCCACTACACAAGGGTTTTCAATGACAACAAACTGAGAACATCGCCATCGAAATTCACCCGCTTAGCCACTTAAGGATATTTAATCATTCCTATTCCACTTAAGGCATGTGATTAGGTGCGGTATGTTGTTGACACAGATACAAGCTACTTTCTCATGATTTCACAACCTTTAATATAGTCTTCGATAAACATGCTTGCAATAACTTGCCTATGAGTTCTCCATTGCGGGATGTATCTCATAGGAAGCCCTCTCTTAATATGAAAAATGATATTTCTCTTCACCCAAGATTGCACAAAGCACAAGGGGAGAGGATATGTAGCAAGTTGCTTAGGGTGACTCAAAGAAAGAAAATACACTTGAGTGTTTCTCTTCACCCAAGATCGCACGAAGCACAAGGAGAGTGGATACGTACTAAAAATGTATACAAGCAAAGCAAGCTCATCAAACACTCATTCATTTTAACCCAGTTCATAGAAAAATGACTTCATTTTAAGCACCAATGGAAATTTTTTTTTTGTCCAATTTTAACCAATATCACAAAATGAGGTTGTATGAGTTCAATTTTAACCAACTTTGAACGTAAATTTTAAGCCCAATGGAAATTTAGTGGTCCTAAAACACAAAGAAAAGTAGCATATGATGGGTTATAATTGTCCCATAAGTGTAAAAACACTTTTTACAATGTATGGTCAAACGATAGTATGCTCCTTCACTTCAAGTGTTTTCAAATTTGTAAAACTAGCTAGCCTCAAATACAAAAACCAGATGTCAATAAAATATCTGAGAGCGTATGAAACCAAAAATTTAAAGCACATGTGAAAATTAACTCTTTGTTTTCTTTACCAATAAAATGCGTCTTTGAAACCAATTGCGTCACTGAAATTGACAAATGCATCGATGAAACTAAAGTGTATTGCTTTGGTGAAGTTTGAAGGCGTCGCTCTTTAACAAAACAGTGACGTCAATTGCATCGCTATATCAATCGCGTCGCTATATTTAAAATTATGATATTAGCCAAAAAGTTAAATGTGTTGCTATATTTAATATGTGTCACTAAATTTAATGTGTTGTATTTTGATTAAAGGCGTCACTCTATGGTGACGTGTTGTAGTAGCATTACTGAAGCCATCAAAAGCGTCGTTGTTTCTCCAAAACCTGTAACTCATGAAAAATTAAGAGAAATTCATCAAACGAAGTTATTAATTCCCTCCTTCTAGAGCGCCAAAATGTGATTGTAATCATAGTATAGGTTAAATACACTAGATCCTAATGAATTTAAGACATATTTAACCCTCTAAGCTACAATCCCAATGAGATGTTCGAAAGCTTCAAAAACTAATAAACCATTATTTACTAAGCATGAAATAAACATGAAAGCTTAAAAGAAACCCATTCTAATACCCCAAACCTTATCCCATTGGGGGAGTGGTGTCGCATTGATGTGGAATGGCAGCCCTTTCCCAATCCCTCAGATAATGTGAACAGTTAGCCAACCTCCATTGTTGAAAAACTAAGCTAAATGTATAAAATGATGCTATGGATGGATGAAAAGATGAAAATATTGAAAATGGTGTAAGCATGAATAGAGATAGTATTCAAACAGGCAGCATAACTTTGCTATGATGAAAAGTGGATTCATTTCTCTCCAAATGGTGAAGTATTTATAGGAGAGAAAATGAAGAATCAAGCGTTGAGATCGATTTGATCAATCAATGGTCAAGATGGAATCAAGGGTGAAGGCATGGATCAAGGATTCTCATTAATGGATGAGAATCAAAGATCATATGGATCAAAGAAAGAATCAAAGGCTCACAATGATTAAAAAAACACTTTGTAACAACTTTGAAAGTTTGTTAGGAAAGAATATTCCATATTTTGGAGCCAAATAGGAGAATATTCCTTTGGAATATTCCCTATCCAAGTGGATGGGTGAGGAAAATTAGTAATTAGTAATTAAAACTAAGTTTTAATTGTGCAAGTTGAAGAAAATGAGGATGTCCATTAAATAATTAATTTATTTAATGAAAAGGGATGCAAATGACATTTAATTCAATAATATAGGATTATTTAATTAAATGAGAGGACTTAGGGGGTTTCAATTAAATGATTTGATTTATTCAATTAAACAGGATGAGAGGTGAAGGTGAAAAGGTGTGAATTAACCTAATTAAATTAATTAGATTAATGGATGAAAATGATGCATTTAATTAAATAACTAGGATTATTTAATTAAATAGGAAAAAAGAGGATGAATTCCAGGATGAAACGATGTTAGTGATCAAATTCAAGTGTGTAGTATCATTCAAGATATTTTTAAGTGTCTTATAGGGATCATCCAACAAGGATTTATCTGATGCCATTTGAATTTAGGTCAAGGACGATCCACTACCTCAAAGAAACAAAAAGTTGATGTCATCGATACTAATGAAGCTGAAGTTGAAAAAGAAAAGGAAGGATTCAAAGTAGAAGTGAGAGAAAATAAGGAACATGCTAGCAAGAAGAAGACTCCAAATGAAAAGAAAAAGCAAAAGTAAAAACCTTCGGTAAGAGCCCACAACCCTATGAAAGTTGAGGAACTCTTTAATGGTATAGTACAATATGACATGTTAGTAGAGACTGCGACATTATACAATGAAGTTGATGACCTAGATAGGGCCACTATTGTAGAAGCTATCATTAAGTTTATTGTTGTTTTAGAAGTTGACATGAAGAACATTGAAAACCAAATTCCTACAGAGCTATTGAATGTCTTATTGGAGAGAAGGCAAGAAACAATAGAAGAAGAGGCTAAAATGAAAACATATGCATTGAAAAAGATTGGTGCCCCTCTCTTAAAGGAAAATAAAGCCACATTGGCTAAGTTGTATAACAAAGAATTCACTACAAAGCAAATGGTGACTACCCGTATGGGGAGAGACAAAAATGAGATTAAAAGGCTCTAGAAGGAGACTGTGGATAAGGTAATAGATCTAGCATATATATATGGAATGACCCTAGAAAGCAAAGATCTTGCTCCAAAGTCAATATAGGAGAAGAAGCTCAGAGTATTGATGCTCAACATGAGCATGTAATAGATGAAGGATATGCTCAGGATAATGTTCTTCTAGAAACAAAAGAAATAACAAAGGAAGATGAAGAAACAAAGAAGAATGTCGAGGAAGTAGTGATCAGAGAAGACGTTGCAAAGGAGGATACTTCAACTCCTCCGATATTTGAAGAGAATGTTATAGGAAAATCATAGACAATTACTCCTCCAAACAACACAAATTAGTCCAGTGTTGAAGATAATGCAAATAAGGGTGGTGAAAAGGAGAGTGATGATGCAGAGAAGAAAAATGACCAAGAAAATGATGAGAAGGATGACGAGGAAAAGAATGAAGATGCATCCAAAGATGCAAATATAGAAGTAGAGACACAAGTAAGCTCTGGTAAGAAGGAAAAGGAGTTGAAGGAAAAGACTATGGAGAGTGTGAAGGCTACTGTTGAATCCTCTGACACCTTCGAAGATTCTTTGAAGAACTTACTAAGAATGGAACTTATTTTCCAACCTATTGTATTAGCCCAACTGCTACAATTACCTACGCAATAGGGGAATGTGGACCTTGATAAGATTTCCCCCCTCCACAAGCTTTAGTTGGGATATGTATTCCATGCATCTACCCAAAAGGAGATAATAGAGACCCATCAAAAGAGTGGAGAACTAATAGATGAAGCAATAAAGACCCTTCAGGACGCCATACCTAGTGCAAACATTAACAACTCACTCTCTAGTATGAAAAAAATGAAATTATTAATTGATTCTTTCAAAGAATATGTTGTTGGTCTTAAAGGAAAAATTGAAAATGAGGTTGGAAAAAAGATAAGTGACAAGAAGATGATGGAGATAATTGAGAAGTGTTCCCTTGCACACAATAAGTTTCAAGAAAACCTCAAGGGTGTAGAAGAATGTGTGGAAGAAGCAAAGGCCCTATTTTAGTTTTGTATGAAGTGGCCCGAAGCCATAAGGAGCATTAAAGATGAAATGGATTCAATTGAGTCCCAAATAGATAGAGCTTCTAGTGCATATGATCATGCACAAAACCTAGATGGAAGCATAAGATTGGTTATTGAGGACTTGCATGAGATACACTTCTAGCTACAAGGACAAAGAGAGAAGATAATTATGTAGTTGGGGAACATCAGGGACTTGGTGAACTCAAAGTTCACATCACTTGCTAGTGCCCTAATGAGTGTTGAGAAGGGTACCAAGATCAATTTGGTACCCAAAACTCTAGAAGAAGGAGAAAATTGCCTAATGAAGTTGGAGACCTAAATGTAGGATGCTTGGCATAACCAAGAAGATTTGGGAAGAAGGCAAACAGGTTTGGCAAGCCCATGTTGAGAAGCTCAAAGAGTCAACCTCCTCCGGTTGATAGTATTTCAACTTCTTATTCATGTATTTTTTAGTTTATTATTTTGGACTTTAATGTATATATTCAAACAATATACAAAGTGTTTTGGTATAAGTATATGATATGGTTTTGGTGCATAAGATTCTTAGGGGGAGTTACTTCAATTTTGAGTTTGTATATATGAATATACTTGCCAAGAGGAGATCCGGTGTAAATGAGGAATTGGTACATATGCTCTTTGCCCTTGAAGTCAAAGGGGGAGAGTAACTTTGGAGATGATTTTGGCATGTTGCCATCAATGACAAAAGGGGAAGATTGTTGGAAAAATGAGGATATTTCATTGATGTTGTTGTTGTCAACATGAGCATGTGGGATGAGCACAAGGTACATACAATTATGCATTGCAGTGTTGGCATTGATGTCAACATTGTATCTTGGTACAAAGACTATGGTTCAATTCAATTTAGGTGTCATGAGCATGATTGAAGATGATTTTGAAAGATAATTTTGCAAGAAGGTTTGATCGGATGGTGAAGACAATTGTGTTGGGAATTGACTAAGTGTTAATTTTGATGATTTTGTGTATATAGGGGATCCATTTTTTGGGTTTGCATTAGTCTACCATTCAATGATTTTCTCTAAGGTTTTAGTATAATGTTTTTGGTTGGTAGAAGTACCTAATTCCAGAGTTTCATCTTGTTTTGGCTCTTGGTGTGAAAGTTATGTGTAACAAAAGTTTGAATTGATAGTTATAGGTATTTTCTAGTTCTGTATATATGATTTGGAGAATTTGCACTTCTCCGCCGACTGGATTTTGGCTCTACGGATTTGAGGAGATGTTGACAGATGTCAATAGAGTGTGCATTTCAGTTGGCATGGTGATTGGAGGTTCGTGTGTTCGAATATGGATGTATAGTTGATTTTTTTTTGAAATGAGGTCTTCAACAGTGCCAACCAAATAGGTTTGAAGATATGCGAAACTTAATTAAATATTTCAAAGTTATGTGGAGCTATTATAGGTCCATGCCGACCTACTTGATATATTACAAGCCTGGGTGTATGGTGTGAAGGTGAAAGATTTTGAATTTGGGCTGATAATTCAAATGTTGCATATTTTGAATGGTACATCTAATTAGGCCGACCTAATTGATATTCTAAGTGTTTGCATATGAGTTGGATATAAATATAAGATTGTTTTGAATTTGTAAACAATATGTGACAAGTGAAAAAAGTTAGTGGATGTGAATTGTGTGAATTTAGTGTGAATGCACAGTAGATCCGAGTGTTGATTCAAATCAAATTGAAGAGCTTTGGGTATACATATTTTGAGTTTCATTGGAATTGTATTTCATGCATGAGTTAGATGCAATTGTAACAGTTTAATCTAGGCTATGAGCCATAAACTTTCTTCTATCTCTTTTCTTCTTTTACTGAGCAGTGAGTCCACTTGCACAATAAGTCCACCCACATGAGCACTTCTATAATATACAATAATAGATTATAATATATTGTGAGCTAACCCTCACTGTGGTTTTTTCCAATTTTGGTTTTGTACGTAAAAATCTTGGTGTTCATGTGTTATGCGATGTTGTTGGATGTTTGCATGTTTTTCTTCATTATTGAAAATTGAATTAGTTATGTGTTGCATGCTTAAATGTTTAAATGGTTTAAAAGAATATTGATTCACCTCCCCTCTCAATGTTCTGGGTGTTGAACAAATATATCAATGAGAAGGGCCAAAATATTTACACAATCCTCTACTTTGTGAAAATCAAAGGATAACATGAAGGTTAGGGTTTGATTAGAGGCCAAAAAAGAAGAACATTCACAGAACAACAATTGCAAACTTAAATAACATTGCATATATGAATGGAAAGTAACAAAATAGCACTAAAATATGAAGGTAGAAAAGTTCACACAACACATTTAAGGGAGAAGAGGTAACAACGGTCAATATCATTAACATAAAAGTATATAAGCCAAATTTACAGTTGTAGAGTGCAATAATTGCAACGTCTGCTAGAGAAAATCTTAGGAGGATCCTAAGGAAGAACCCTTGTTATGATTAATATAATTGCCTTTATAGCTTAGGCATAATTGAATGGTCAAGAATCAAACCCTAACTTGACTAGGGTTAGTAGCCAAGGAGGAAATTTTGATTTGATCAGATATAGAGGATATGACTCTTCAAATTCTACATTGAAGGCTCACTAGACAACTCAGATATGCACACCATATCATCTCATTAATGATTTTACAGATATAGAGTAGAAACCTTGCAAAATCCATCGTGAAATCCAACCATGAATGGTCTGCAATAGAAAGAATGTCTCTGCAACATGTGAGGACTATGGGTGTCACTCCTACATTCATTACAACATAAAAATTCATGCAAAAATAGCTCTACAAGCTCAAAAGATTGAATTTGGTAGCTGAGATGTCGTTCGGCCATGTATACAAACTTTCTCGCAAATGAATGATGTTAGGCATTGAAATGTTTGAATTTGGACTGTTGATCTGTAAGAAATCAATGCTCCAAATGCCTTGACCAAGACTTTATTTGAAAGGTCTTGGGCAGTTAGAACATGCCATGTCAGAGTCAACATAACGTGTCATTAGAGCCGGCTTGTGAAGAAAAGTCATCAACAAGGTTGTTGATATCAATAGATGACATGTGTCGGTCATCCACTCTTTCGTGACTTGAAATTAGGTCCACCACGAAGAATGTGCAAACTCGTAAAGTCAATTAGGAACCACCACGTATCAACCTTCCATGCTTTCGCATTTAAAAAATAGGTCCACCATCAAAGGATTGTGAGATCATTGGGAAAACTCGATGTTGCCACATGTCAACCTCTCATGCTTTCACAACTTCATATGTCTTAAGTAGAAATACACTTGCGAACCCACATAATGAACTAGAAAGTGACAGATGTCACCCCTTCCATTGTTTCACACCTTGAATTTCCTTCAATAAAATATTCATTGCAGAACTGTGGAATCCAAATGAACAAAGAGAATGGAGGGGATAGAGGAAGAAATCAAATTCGGACTTGTGGACCTTGGGTCCAAAAATCCAAAAAAGGTTCAAAGTCCTAAAGAAGAAAGAAATTGGGATTGGAGAAAGAAATCAGACTTGAACATTTGGACCTTGGGGTCAAATATCCAGTGGACATTTGAAAGTTTGAAAGGGACCAAAAGAAGAAAGATGGAAGTCAAGAATGGATTTGGACATTTTGGACTTTGTCTGAAAGTGTACAATCAAAGTTCAAAGCTCCAATTGGTAAGGAAGAATTCGGGAGCATGAATGAAAAAGAGATGCAGACATTTAGACCAAATGTCAAAATGTCTAATTGGGTCCCGAAAGTTTGATGGAAACAAGAAGAAAAAGGAAATGGGAACTCAAAAGGAAAACAAACTTTTGGACTTGATCCAAAAGTCTATTTGGGACTCGAAGTTCAGAAATGACAAAAATGAAGAAAATAAAAGAGGGAGAAAGGAAATCGGGGAATTGAAACGGATTTGGACCTTAGACCAAATATTCGATCGGGGCTTGAAGTTTTGAAAGGATCGAAAAGAAGAATGAAGAAGGGAAATTCGGGAAATAAAGATGGACTTGGACCTTGGTCTGATCGAAGCACGAAACCTCAAAAGGATTGAAAAGAAGAATGAAGAAAGGAAATTCGGGAAATGAAGATGGACTTGGACCTTGTTCCAAGTGTTCGTTTGGGGCCCAAAACCCCAAAAGACTTTGAAGAGGAAAAAAAGGAGAAATAGATCGTCATCTTTTGAACACCTTTGCAAAATGGGCCTTTTAGGGAAGCTTGGCAAGGAGGTAAGGTAACTACCAGAGACCTTCTTGAGCATGATAAACCATTTGGGATCTTTCAGATTAGTTTTTAATGATGGGTCATGTAGAGAAGAGGGGGTGGCACAAAGTGACAATAGTTACATTTGTTGTGCACTTACAAATTTAGTTTGGTCTAGAATTAGCAATCATGTTTAATCTAATGCTAGTTCATTTAATTAGTTTATTATTCCATAGTCCATTTATGTGATCATTTTAGAGCACAAAACTTTCATTTGAAAATTATGGCATTTAGGAATGCTCCTACATACGTTATTGGTTAATATATATATATATATATTTTCTGACAAGGTGTATTTAACACTGATATGCTTATATACCTGTCTTCTAACTTAGCAATTAACCAAACTACCTTAAATATGATAAGAAGGTTCACCTTGAACAACCCTACTTAATTTAAGCATTGTAGAACCAAGGCACCAAAGAATGTATAATTTCTTATAAACAATTAATTAATGACAATTTGCAAATAGAATACATATTGACCCTATATCTTTAGGGAAATATTGTTGGAGATCAACTAACAATGTGATTAACAAAGTTCAAAACAATGAAGACCTCACTCAATAAACATTATTGGAAACCTTAAAATATATTGGTAAAAAAATTATAGACCTTATGTTAAAGACATACTTTCTAATTTCTTTGTTGAACATGCTTTGCCTGGTTTCCTTCAGGTTTGATGGCATATCAAAAATTTGAATTTTGACTATCTCATGGACTTACCAGCACTCCATGGAAAATATCTTCTCAGACTCAAATACTAAATTTTTTACTTTATAATCATATGTTAGAGAGATTGATGAGTTGATCAAGACAAAATATAAAATTATAACCTCATGAAAAAGTAATCCAATCTAAGAAGCAACAAAGCAAACTATAGGGTCTTCCTACTATAATTTTATCAATCACTAAGCACATAATTTTCCCTTGTACTCAGCAACTATGCTATTGGGTTCTCACATTGGATCCACACCTGGACCCAGTTTGAAAATAGAGTACTGGTCCCCGGTCAGTTCCTAAACCAGAACAGCCTGGGTTTTTTTATTTGTCATTCCTGTTTAAACTCAGACCAAACCTGGGGTGAATATGGTTCCCAAAAATGGTAAAATGACATTTAATTTTGTTATAAAGGAAAATTGAAAACCTAATGACAAAAGGCATTGAATTGTCAATTTATCAATTGTATTTTGTGGTTAATTTTTGTCTATTCTATGCATATAATGGTTAAATATGTTTACTCAGAAAGAATTTGTGTCTTTTATTCACACCCAAGTTGTACAGAACATAGGTTTATAAAACAACGAGTGGCAGTACCTGATCCAGCAACTTGTACCAGCAGCTTATCTCTACTTAAAATCACATTTTCATTTCACTGAAGGCCGACAAACTTCCATAGAACAATTCTCATAACCAATATCCTTGATTACTATAAGTCGAATTATCTCGTTTTAACTTAATAACAATCTGTTTGATTTCAGGTTGAGCAAATGTATTGCTGATTAAAATGTCGAGAAAGTGTTCGGAAAGGTACCAACTATATACCTTAAAATTTGATATTTTTTCTGGTTTTAGGAAAATTCACCTCCAACAATTCACTGATGGAAAATTCACCGCCACTAGCAATTCATCGTGGGAAAATTCACCACCACCATGGAAAACTAACCGCCAAAATATCATGTAATTAATTTTTCGTGCAGTGAATTTTCCTGTGGTGAATGTTGGTGAATTGTTGACGGTGAATTTACCATATGCCATTTTTTCTAAGGATATATTTGGAAGTACCCAGTTTTCCATATTGCCCTCTAGGTCTTTCTATATAAATGATGGGATATAAGAATACTCCAAGTGTAGAGGGTACACTCCTGGATGTGTGTTTCTGTTAGGAACCTATGTTACAAAAAGAAACACAAAAACCGAAAAAATTAGAAAATTTAGGATCTCAATACTGAAATAAGAACTGAATGTCCGAAAATTACTGTTTTGATAGTTGATAGGACCTATCAACTAAAAGTTTACAAGAATAGGCTAAGCCGTCATGAAGCTTACAATATATAGGTAGATCTAAGAATTTCAGTCATGAGAAATATTCTGTACAAGATAGGAAGACTTGATGGAACAAGATACGACTCTAACCTTTAGGTGCCTTGCTGATAAGCTGATAAATTTGTGTAAGTTTACACCTGTCAACAACAAAAACACAATGTTAACCCTGTTTAGGTAAACCATAAACCTGCAATGACGTCTGTACTAATTTCTTTGCACTTATTAGGAATATGTAGAGGTTGTAGTAAGCCTGGACTAAGTTCAATCTCATTCTTATTTTCTTTGCATAACCCACATTTTAGAGATACATAACATCATCATTCAAACCACGCTAAAATAAGTCTTTATCTCTCCTCGTTGTATGTGGTGTTTGCAGAAAGCGTCTTTTGATTGCGATAAATAGCTGCTTGGGCAGCTTCCAATGATTTTTTTAAAATGGGTCAACGCTCTTTGAGTGTGTAAAAGTGCAACCGAATATTGAATAAGTTCAGAAAAAACCACAAACTGGAAAATTTCAAAGTTTTAGCAAATTTCCACCATTTTTGGGATTTTTTTCCTCCAAACTTACGGTTTGGGCTTTTAAAAAAAAATTCTGGTGCAATTGTTTTTCTGATTTTTCTCTAACCTTAATTTGATTTTCTAGAATATTGAATAAGTTGAAAAAAAACCACAAACTCCTGACTCAATCAGGAAAATTTCAAAGTTTTAGCAAATTTCCATCATTTTTGGGATTTTTTTTTCCCCAAACATACGGTTTGGGCTTTTAAAAAAAAATTCTGGTGTAATTGTTTTTCTGATTTTTCTCTAACCTTAATTTGATTTTCTAGAAGTTAAATTTATACTTTTAGGATTAGTTGACAAACCACAATTTATACTTTTAGGATTAGTTGACAAAATCTTTATCTTTTGGTTTGTCAAGTTATTCTTGAGAAAGATGTTTGGTACTATAGTTATGACATTCTTACAAAAATCATGAGTGAGTTAAATTTAGACTTTATCACTACTTGGTTATCATAAAACAATAACCCATTTTTTATTATAACTAAGAGGTATGGATTCTCTCATAACCAATCTTCATAATTCCTTGTCTTTGATATACCAACCTCAATACTTGTAGAAATGCTACTAGTATCTATTAAAATTCCTTGAATTTCAACCCATTTAGGTAAGTTGGATAATGCATCAATAACCTTGATAGTAGTGTTTCACAGGGATGCATCCACCCTAAATCTTGTTGTATTTGGGATGAGGATGTCCTAATGCAATAATTCTGAAATGCTCCCTTGGCCCAAAGATGTTTTATTCAAAGAGGGTATGTTTTCAAGGTGCTCCTTGCCCCCTCCCTTACCACATGCTTAATGGGGATGTTGTGGAGTCCTTGACATATTTCAAACTGTTTCATAATTTTTTTAATAAATTTATTATCCCTTTGAAAGTTGGTTTGTAATAGAGAAATATAATTTGCAACATACTTTTTTGAATGTGAAAGATACCCTAAGAAATTCGAAAAACAATGAACTTGTGAAAGAAGCTTTTAGCAAATAATATTGCATATTGCTAGTGTGTAATGTTGTTGCGTGGAGCTAGCAACAAGGAACAACAAAGAGCAAATAATACCTTAGGCAAGACTAGTAGAATACTCAATAAACAAACAAACAAATACTCAACCTATAATTTGGAGATGTTAACTAAAGTTGTGTATATTTCCAAAACATAATGTACAAATTCAATCCAAATAACTTGGAGGTGTTAACTAAAGTTGTGAATATTTTCAAAATATAAGGTGCAAATTCAATTGAAATAATTTGGAGGTGTTAATTAAAATTGTGCAAATTTCAAAATATATAAGTTGTGGATTCAACCAAATAACTTGGAGTGTGCATCATATAACTTAGCATTCATGTACAATATTTGGTACAATAATTTTTATATGAAATTTGTGCAACTTTCAACAATTGTATTTTTTTATCAATAAGATGCTACGAAGGGGTAGTGCTCATATATCAAAATTGAAAAAATGATTAAAAAAGGTGATCCTCCTGGATCATTAAATTTTATTAGTTAGGCTTGTGGTGGATGAGGGCTCGTAGTTCTTTGGCCACTCTGACTACTCTTTTGAGTTGTGCTGGGGACAAAATGTTGGCTGGGCTTAAGCATCACACACTAAGCTCTGAATTTCAGTCAAAAATCCATTTCCATTTTGGTGATTCCACAATAGTGGTTTACAATTTTTGGCCAAACTGGACACTGAAATAATTTTTTTAAACTAAATATTCACTTTCGAGCACCTATAGCAGCTAAACTGTGAGGAATTTGAAGATGATGCAAACTAGAGTTTCATGTTATTTTGTCTGTAGATTCTAAATATATTTTTTTTCAAAATTTTTGGAATCAGATTGCACTTCTTTTTCCATCTCCCTTGAAAACTAGTTTTTTTCAGAAAATAACATTTTTAAAAAGTGACGCTCACTGTATAACGCATAAATTTTTTCCATGAAGGATAAAATTCTAATTCTTTAGAATTTAGATTTGTAACTCCAATATCTAGTGCTTCCACTTTATTAGATAGTATTTTATTGAATATTTTTTCGTTAAGCAAGTTTTGAAGTCAAACCGATTACAATTCAGACATAGGTGGACTATATAACGCGTAACTTTTTTTGTATGTATCGATTTATTTATTTATTTATTTATTTTGGATTAAGGACTTCAATATCTTGTGCACTCATACTTTTCATTTTTTTTAATAATCTTCTATTTTTCCACATGTGCAGAATAGAGAGCTTGATTTTTGGTGAAAAACCTACATTCACAAGAAATAAAAAATAAATATAATAATAATTTTTTTTTTTTTTTAAAAAACAAAGGGGTAAAAACTTTATTAGAAATTAGAAAAGAGCATTACAATAATAACCACGGGACCCAGTCCCAGAAAACAAGGCGAAAACCCCACAACATAAAACAAAATCATCTATCCCCATGTATCCTCCTATCCTCTTCCAAGAACCGGTCTAAATCCAGATGCAGCTCAGGGTTAACTTGATCCCAATCCTCAACCTTCCAACCACTATCTTTCTCAGAGGCCCATTTGGCCAAGCAGTCAGCAACACGATTCCACTCCCTTGGGATGTGAACAAAGGATGCCTCCTCCATCCGAGAACTAACTTGAAGAATCTGTTGAACCACCGAAGCCAACTGCCAATTTATATCAGATATCTTTCGCTCATTCAAGAGATTAATCAAAATCTGTGAATCAACTTCACATATAACCTTTCTCCATCCCAAAGCAAGGGCCCTCTCAATAGCATGAAGAATTGCTAGACCCTCCATGAAGTTAACAGTCTTCACCCCCTCATGTATAGAGAATAGAAAAATCACCGAACCAGCTGAGTCCCTGCCAACCCCACCAATTCCAGCAGGCCCAGGATTTCCCCTAGAAGAACCATCAGTATTGATCTTTAAAAATCCATTGGGAGGAGGTAACCACCTTCCAACCCGTTGGACCCTCTTTTTCCCATGCCTACAGTTCCTAGAACTGACAAAAGATGAATGAATTTCTTGAAGACCTAGTCTGGCCACCAACTCAGCATCACCTCTCTCCAAGGGGAAAACCACATCACATTTAGCTAAAACAGACTCCTGCACCATTCCAAGCATACGCATCCAAACTTGCCAACCCACCAACTTCTGATCACGAAAAATTCTGCGGTTCCGCTCCAACCAAATCTGCCAAAGCAGAAAGGTAGGGCCCACGAACCAAACTTCCTGCAAAAAGGAAGCCATAGAAGGAGGTCTTCCCATACTATCCCAGAATTCAACCAAAGAGCACGCATGAATACAAGGAAGCTTCCACACCTCCCACCACCAATGCCAAAGCTGCACAACAAAGGGGCACCGAAAGAACAAATGTGAAGAATCCTCTTCCGCTCCCCCACACAAAACACAAATTGAAGGTCCTTGAAATCCCCGTTTACGAATGTTATCCCAGGTCAAGCACCTATTCCAAGCCAAAGTCCAAACAAAGTAGTTGCATTTAGGCCACGAGAGTTTATTCCACACCCTTTTCCACCAATGAACCTCTGCCCCAGTTAGCTTCTGAGCCAATAACACCTGATAACCAGAAGCAACAGAGTAAACCCCCTTAGGATTATGGGTCCAAGCAAGAATATCTTCTTCCAGAAGAGAACTACAACTCCTACTATGAAGAATCTTGTGAAGCTCAACACTTTCTTCCGCAAGTCCCAAATCTGGCCACTCTGCGGGATCCTTCCAATGAGCTACCTCCAACTGACCAAAAGAAGCAACAGACTTGAAGTCACTCACCCTAGCCCAGCCAGCCTCGAGAAATCTTTGGCACAAAGGAAGTAGATTGGGAAACTGAGAAGTAAGTGGAGGGAATCCATCCCAAGAATCCGACCAGAAGAGAGCCTCAGTTCCTCGTCTACAGATCCAAAATAAACCTTCCTTAATAAGCTTTGCACCCTTCTGAAGAGTATTCCAAATCACTGAACCTTTCCCCTCAAGAGGGTAACGAGGAAGATCCTGCCGTGGAATCCCCGGGAAATACTTATGAGATAATATCCTGGCCCACGGCTGATCCTGTTCCACACACCATCTCCAAAATAGCTTAGCAGCCACAGCCACTCCAGATAACGCAGACTGTCGAAGACCAAGACCACCAAATTGCTTTGGGCTGCACACAACATCCCACCTAACCAGGCTCCACTTGGAAGAAGCCAAACTTCCCGCCCATAAGAACTGCCTTTCAAGAGAATCCAACTCCCTCAGAAAACCCATCGGAGCCACCTGAAGCATACATCTGTAGGTAGGGAGAGCCTGCACCACCGACTTGAGAAGCTGAACCCGCCCCGCAAAAGACAACCATCTGTGGGTCCAATGATTAACTTTTGCACGGAGCTTATCAATAATATTCTTGCCAAGAACCCTTGGGAAGATGGCGAACAGAAATTGGGAAACCCAGATAAGTCAAAGGGAGAACCCCTATCTGAAACCTTAAGATATTAGCAATTCTTCTCTGTATGGGGCTCGGCGTGTTGAAGAAGAATATGGAAGACTTCTCCTCATTAATCAATTGTCCTGAAGCAACAAGATATATGTCCAACACCTGCCTCAAGTTAGTAGCTTCCCTAACAGTAGCCATCCCCATCAGGGCAGTATCATCAACAAACTGCAAATGAGATTGCGGAGGCAAGTCTCCACCCCATCGCCAACCTTGAATGATGCCAAGCTCCACCCTTCTTTTCAACAAACGACCAAGGCCTTCCACAAGAAGCAGAAAAAGATACGGAGAAAGAGGATCCCCTTGGCGCAAACCCCTAGAGGCACCAAAAAGTTCAGAATGATCTCCATTTATCAAAACTGAGAAGGAAACAGATGTGACACAGCTCATGACCCATTGGATCCACTCCTCACCAAAACCAAAAGCAACAAGGATCTTCTGCAAAAAAGACCATCTAACCCTGTCATAAGCCTTAGCCATATCCAGCTTAATGAACATAGCCTTCTCATGGGAGTTGTCCATGGAGTGGATGGTCTCCGTAGCAATGACAACCCCATCAAGAATCTGCCGACCTGCCACAAATCCACTCTGTTCCTCCGAAATCAGCACTTTAAGCCACTTCTTCAATCTCTCAGCCAATAACTTTGAAATGATTTTATAAGCCACATTGCAAAGAGAGATAGGCCGGAACTGAGATAACCTATCAGCCCCTTCACACTTGGGTATGAGAGCAAGGAAGGTGGAGTTCAGAGCATGAAGCATCTGTTTATTCCTTTGGGACTCAAGGACAACAGCCAGAAGATCCAACTTTATGATATCCCAGAATTCCTGAAAAAATTCAATCGGGAAACCATCGGGACCAGGAGCTTTACCCTTCTTCATCTGAAACACAATCCCCTCCAGCTCATCAAGAGAGATATCTTTCATCAAATACTCATTCGCCTCCCTGGAGACCAACTGAGGAATACAAGAAAGAACCTGTGCTTCCTCAACAGAGCCCCCTTGTGAATCCTCCCTAAATAAAGTAGCAAAATACTGAGATGCCTCAGCAGAGATTTCTTGAAACGAGGCAAGACGTTCACCCCTATCATTCACCAGAAAAGGAATGGAATTACCATGCCTCCTGTCCTTCACAGAATTGAAGAAGAAGGCGGTGTTTTTATCACCTTCCTGTAACCATTCAACCCGGGCCTTTTGCTTCCAATAGATTTCTTCCCGCAATTCAAATTCCTCAACCACTTTCAAAGTCTTAGCCTCCTCCCTTAGAAGATCCTCAGAGGCCCCATTCTCACGAATCAACCGCGTAATATTATTCAACTCCTCCTGTGCGGCAACCTTAGCATGAAAGATATTACCAAAACATCGCCGATTCCACCTTTTAAGCTGATATTTGACAAACTGAAGAAGCTTGGAGAATGTGTACATTTCCATACCAAAAGTTGGTCTACCAATCCGCCACCACTCAGCCACATAATCATGAAGAGTGGGATCCCGTAACCACATAAGCTAGAACTTGAATGAGGGAGACCGAGGCCCCCGTGCAGAGATAATACTAAGCTTAATAGGCCAATGATCAGAACCTCTCCAATCAAGAATTTCAGATCGAGTGGACCATAAGTCTCCAACCCAATAACAAGAAACCAAGAAATGATCTAGCCTCTCAGCAACACAACTCTCACCAATTCTCCTATTATTCCAAGTGAAGCGACCATTACTAGGTAGAACATCAATAAGATTTAATTCAGAAATGCTATCTCTGAATAACAGAGCAGAAGGCTCCAACCTAGGAATTCCACCTCTTTTCTCAGACAATTCCACAATAGCATTAAAATCGCCAGCCATAACCCACGATGGTAAGGAGCTAAGCTACGAACAAAACGAAGATGGGACCATAGAAGTTGTTTACCCAGAAACTCAACAGGAGCATACACATTAGAGAGGAGAATACACTCACCAGTCTCATACCAAGAGGCGACAAGGGATATAGAGGATCTAGAGGACATCCACCATAGGGGGAAAATCTTCCGAGGGTTCCAAAAGCAAGCCACCCCTCCAGAAGCACCAAGAGCCCCCACACACTGGCATTCACCATATTTCCACAGCTTAGGAGCCATGGCCAACATATTATCTACAGATAATTTAGTCTCCTGAAGAAAAAGAACATCCGGAGAATGATTCCTAACCAAATCACGAACAGCTTTTTGTCGAGGGCCACTGTTCAAGCCCCTTACATTCCATGAGAGAACAATCATTTCTGGGGGCATGAAAAATGTGAATCAAGAGTCTTGACTGACCCTGACTCCACCAAAGTTTCCCCAGTTAATTTAATCTTCTCCATATCCTTTTTCCTTCCCAGCTTGGAAGTCCTGTCACCAACCCCTTTCTTCAGTTCATTTTGCTGAATACCTAAACGAGAGGAGGCCAAAGAGCTCTTCCCCACATCCTTGCCACCTTTCAGGGGCAATGGGGAACCACCTCCACCACTCTTCGAAGCTCCAATAGAAGATTCTTGTTCAGTCTGGACAATCAATTGTTGATCTGTATCCATCTGCCCAACCCCAATCTCCTGCACATCCTGCATGGCCTCCAATGGTGGCCCATCCTGTCCTGTACCCAAAGTTCCCTGATCCAAGTTCAGCAACCCCGGATTCACTTCCTCCTGGCTGAGATCATCCAGCACCTCAAACCTATTAAAAGTTTCATCATCCTGCCTCTCCCTCAAGGTCCGCTTCTGGCCCCGATTCCTATTGCGAGCCTTAACAGGGACATAACCATCATCTCCATTACCATCACCCGGAATAGGCTCCTTACCATTATCAGTCCTAGGAGGATTACGAGAAGGCTGAGAAGGTTGGGGCACCACAGGCTTAGCCCTAGGGCACCTACACTGCAAGTGACCATATTCATGACAAAGACGACACCGAAAAGGTAGGGTTTCGTAATCTAGCTGTTGAACCCAAGTATATGATCCAGCACTCACTTCAACAGAATCTGGTAGTGGCTTGCTTAAATCAATTTCTACACAGATACGAGCAAAAGTCATTACCTTTTTATACTGCGTCTGTTGTGAAGACCCAATAGGTTTACCGAGCATTGAAGCCACCAAATGCAACACGTCATCCCGCCAACACTCAACTGGAAACCACGGCAACCGAACCCAAACTGGAATCCGACTCGGTATTGCCTCAGTCGGGTTGAAGCCAGCATGCCATGGCTTGATAAACAAACCCACCTGGTTATAAAAATAGGGGCCACCCTCGAAGACCTTATTCCGATCTGCCATGCAATCAAAAGAGACCATAAAAAAGTTGTTCGCAAGGAGCCTAATCTCCATCTCCCCCTCCGGCATCCAAGTCCGTTGAGCCCAGGATTCCAAAAAATGCAGCGAGACTCTCAAACCCATGAACTTGCAATAAAAAGAGTGCCTTGAATAGTATTCAATATCATCTGCAAGCATTTCCATCGGGATAATCAGCTTCGGTCGCTCTTTGCATCTTTCCAAACACCCATTAATCTTCGTAATTCGGGAACCATTAACCGATCCTAGATCATTCATCTCCATCTCTGAAGAAAACAGCGTATTATCAAAAACATTCACTCCATGCGCCGAAGGCTTCGAACCAAATGCTGAACGGAAATCCAATTTGGGGCTAACCCCAGATGTTTCCCCACCCGGCATAGCAAAAAACAAGATCCCCAGCAGGCATGCAAACCCCCAGGACACTTTAGCAAGAAATGGAAAAAAGAAAAGACCCCAAGGGCAGGATCAAAACCCTTCCACCCACAAGCCACCCAAACAGTAGCAAGAAGGCCTCCAGAAAAGAAAAAAACCCCACCACCACAGCCCCGATAGCTTCAAAAACCCCCCCCCACAACGCAGAAGCGAGCAACACACAGAGAACGAGCTAGGGCACGGTCGCCCTAGCTCGGCTTGCAGAGCACACAAACGCCATCTTCCCACGAGAATAATATCAATATTATCATAATAATAAAATTTAATTTAATTAAAATTATACTTTTTTGTAAGCTTATAATAAGGACTACATACTTACAAAAAAATAAAATTTAAATGAATTGATATGATCCCCCAAAATGTAAATCAAAAGTGGTTTTTTTATCAACATTTTGATAGATGTAAAAGAGACTCCATTATTTGCATAGTTTAAAACTAGTGAGGTTCTATCCAAGGGGGCTTGGTCTAAGGTGGTTTGATCAAACCCTCTTCAATTGGAATCCTTAAAATGGAACTTTTCAAGGCTTAAATCATTATGTTTTCTAAAAATATGTGATTTCAACAAAAATCAGGATATCCCAGAAACTGTAAACCACTATTGTGGCAACACTCGTTTATGTTTTCTCATGTCACTATTATGGTTAATTTTTCAAGTTATCAAGCAAGTGTAGGCTATGTCCATCTTTTCTAATAAAAAAAAAATTGATTTGCACAATCCGTCTCCATACACAGGGAGTAGTACTTAATGTCAAAGTGAAAGACTTCTGATTGAACATCCAATGAAGAGGCTTTTTCATGGATTTGATACTTTTTAAAATTTCAAATGATGGAGACGGCCGACTATTGTCATTTTAAACAATGGAGTTTAAATTCTAAGAGATAAAGTTGTCCAATGCAGCTATACTATGGTTTCTTGTTCATAAGGTTATTATCAGACTATGAATTAAAGGAGAACAAAGTATTTATGTACACTTTACAGAGGGAGAATGGATAATCATAACTGTCTTGAGAGAAGTTCTCCCCTTATTAAGGACAAAGGGTGCTCTCTTCAAGTATCAATAGATAGTATTTTTGAGTTGGCCAAGTATTGGGTGGATGGTTAATAGTTGGAGAGAGATGCAATGTGGTTGAAGGTTTCAAGCACCTCTTCCAATCTCTTTGCAAGAAGACATCTAGGAGACATCTATGTGTTGCTATTATTGTTATATGAGAATTCTAGTTTTAGTGGTGTACTCTATCTTTCATTACATGACATAATATTATTTTTTTGTTAGATAATTTTTTAGTTTCATTTTGTAAATGTTATATTTGTATATTTAATATAATATTGAAAATGTAACATAACATCTACAAATTTAGGTTGAGTTCATGATTTTTTTTATATATATAATTTTTAAAATATAAATATTAAGTATATTCAAAATTTATTTTAGATAATAGAAAAATAAATAATTTTGTTGGGAAATGATAAATGTTAATTTTAGAAAAATTAAATGTTTAAAAAATAGATAATAGTATGAAGGTACTTAGAAAATTATGCTAGATGTCAAATTTTTATTTGCTAATAGTGGAAGAATATCAACGATGCTTAGATAAATGCCTTATAATTAGTGAACACTAATCTATTGCTCTAGGTAATGTCCATGGCTGTGAATTTGATCATGCATGTGCAAATTTAAAATGTTCTTGACAATCTAATTTCTATTCCTCATTTCTTTTTTCTTCAAAATCTTGCATTGATGATGTTAAAAATCTTCACACAATTACATCTACAAATATTGTAAGCAATACTATGGAGTATGGTAATGTCATAAATCACAAAGATAGTGTGGAGGTGGTAATGGCTACCACACATTGTTGCATGGGAATAGGCCCCCTCCATTAGGAGAAATCATGGTCTTAAGGCTACATGACTAGGCACTCAAAAGTCTATCACTATAAAAAAAATTAAAAAATTAAATACAAAATTATACTATTTATGACATTGGATGTGTACCCATGTAAACACCTAAATTTGACCATCATCATTATTTGATTATTTCCTCTAAAATTGATTGAATATAACCCTAATTATTTGAATAATTATCTATTTTTATCTCCTTATTAATTAAATAATAACTTATTATTTAATTAAAAATTATTATTCATCCACTATTCATCACTTTTCACTTACACTTATTTATAGCCTAAACCATTTTATCATTCCTCTCATATAGTCCACCTTATATAAATAAATCCAAATTTTAATCTATCCAATTCCTCTTATCCTCATCCACAAAAAAAAAATATTGTATTTAATTAATTTATCTATTTTCCTCCACTTTCTATTAAGTGGGATAAAATCAATTAGCCTCTTATTCCCCCACTTGCACATTCCAAATATCAATCAAGATCCCTTCAAATCATGCACATACCTACATGTGTACATAAGGATGGCCCTTTGTACATGTGACATGGTCTTGGATCAAAGGACTTGTCCATCCCTTACGAGTACTCCAAAGTATCCCTTCCGTCTTTTCCACCAAATCTTTCCAAGGAGAATCTCCATCCTTGTTTTCTTCCTCACTTCCTCTCCATCTTCTCTGACCAAATGAGTCCACTTGTTCTCCTCTTATTTCCCTAGGGATCTCAACCAATATGAGCCATTGAATTCATCTTTTAATCCTATCCATCCATTGGTTTCTCCAAGAATGTATAAATTGAAGATCACCCATAGCCATTAAAAAAAAATCATAACCTCTTATGCAACCTTCTGTTGTTGTCAAGGGCACTCACATCAATATTCCTTGAGCACAACCACCATTCCATGGTGCAACAAGGGTTAGTTTGTGAGAACTTAGTTTGTTTTCATTTACATTTGTGAATTCTTTGCTTAATCTAAGTATTACATCTAATTGTGGATAAATAGGTTAAATAGTTACTTCATTTGCATCCTCACTTGTTCATATACACAATCCCTACAAAAAATAGACCAATAAATGTCAAATACTAGTATTTATGTTAGAAATAATTAAGATCAATTATAGTCATGATATTACCACACTTCATAGTATTGCTTACAATATTTCTAGATGTAATTGTGTGAAGATTTTTAACATCATCAATGCAGGATTTAAAAAAAGAAGGAAATGAGGAGTAGAAATTAGATTGTCAAGAACATTTTAAATTTGCACATGCATGATCAAATTCATAGTCATGGATGTTACCTAGAGCAATAGATTAGTGTTCACTAATTATAAGGCATTTATCTAAGCATCACTAATATTCTTTCAGTATTAGCAAATAAACATTTGACATCTAGCATAATTTTCTAAGTACCCTCGAACTATTAGCTATTTTTTAAACATTTAATTTTTCTAAAATTAACATTTATCATTTCCCAACAAAATTATTTATTTTTCTATTATCTAAAATAAAATTTGAATATACATAATATTTATTTAAAAAAATTATATAAAAAAGAAATCATTCTCCACTTAAGTTTGTAGATGTTATGTTACAATTTCACTAATACATTAAATATACAAATATAACATTTACAAAATGAAATTAAAAAATTATCTAACAAAGTATTAATATTATGCCATAATGAAAGATAGAATACACCATTAAAACTAGAATTCTCATATAACAATAATAGCAACACATAGATGTCTCCTAGATATCTTCTTGTAGAGTTTGGAAGAGTTGCTTGAAACCTTTGCATCTCTCTCCAACTATTAACCATCCACCGAATACTTGGCCAACTCAAAAATACTATCTATTAATGCTTGAAGAGAGCACCCCCCCGTCCTTAATAAGGGGGAACTTCTCTCAAGATAGATATGAGTATCCATTATGTGAAAAATACGCCTCCTCTATCGGTGTTGTGAAACCCAACAATAAATTCACTATTGTTTAAACTCATGAATTTGAATAAAAAAAGTTAAATTACTGAAACAAAGAATTAAAGCATGCACAACACCATTCACTAAAATACTAAATGCAACAGAAAATTAGAGGAAACTAATCACACTTGACATAGTGATTTACCTTGGAAAACCCCTAATTCTAGGGAAAAACCAGCATTCAATGAGAGATTTTATTATAACAGAAAAGAAGAGATTTACAATAATTGCCAGAACTTGGCATCCATAGCAATACTGCAATCCTGGATACTATTTCTACTCCTCCTTCTGATCACTCCAATCTCCCTTTCTCTTGTGTCATTCCTACAAAAGAGACTTCATCTGTATCTACAACACTCACATCGATTTCCCTTTTATAACCTCTCATCACCTACGGTGGAGTAGAGATTAACGAAGAAAACAAAGTAAAGTTGTTTGCTAAAAGGGAAATTTGCCAAACTTGGCAAGTGCGTTGCAAGATAAGGAAGATAAAAAATCAGGAAAGTTAGAGATGTTTATCTCCACACTTGCTCCAGCTTGGGTGACACGGTTCCAGGCTAGAGACACCTCCAAGCTACATTTTCAACACATTCTCCCTTTGTAAAGTGTAATAAATACTTTGTTCTCCTTTAATGCATAGTTTGATAATTCCCTTACGAACAAGAAACCATAGTATAACTGCATTGGACAAATTTATCTCTTAGCATGTTAAACTCCATCATTTAAAATGACGATAGTCAGCCGTCTCCATCATTTGAATTTTTAAAAAGTATCAAATCTGTGAAAAACCCTCTTCACTAGACGTTCAATTAGAAGTCTTTCACTCTAACATTAAGTACTGCTCCCTACGTATGGAGACAAATTGTGCAGATCGATTTATTTTTTCTTAGAAAAGATGGATGTTGTCGGCACTTGCTCGATAACTTGAAAACTTAATCGTATCAATGACACAACAAAAACATATTTTTGACCGAAAGTCAGAGCTTAGGGCAGCTCCCCATGGGGCTGCTTAGCTTATTTTGGCTAGTAGCCACTGCTTAACTTATTTAAAAATTATTTGTGGAGCTAGTGGCCCGATGAATAGTTAATTTTGCAACTTATTTTTCACCAGTCAATTTAAATTTGTATTTATAATATTTAATAATAATTTGTGCAATTAAAAATTGAAAAAAAACATTGAAAACAAATATTAAAAAAGAGGGAAAGAAATTTGTGGAGCCATGTGGCATTTTTGACCTTATGCAGCTGCTGCTTATTTCCAGCCTCCTTTTTTGTAGAGTTTATTTTCAATTCTTAAGGAGTAGCTGCACAAAAAGATTTCAAATTATCCTTTTCTTGTAATAATTTTTTATATGGGAACACTCCAGCTGCTTAAAGTGTTTAAACAACTGTATGAAAACATATAGCTAATGTGTGATACTTAAACCCATCCCAAAATGTTAAAGTGGTGACCCATGAAGAAACTAAGAACCTCCATATTATTTCTGATGATGCCATCTTTGAGCAATGTCACATCTGCTTGAGGTCCTCGTTCTACTGAATAGCGGCCACCTCTACGATAAACTTTCATCATACAGGCTTTTATCAAATCCTTTGATCGCGCTGATTGCATGAGCTTTCCAGGTGTCTCATGCAAAGTTTTGCACCGCCAACTTACCCCAGCTCTTCCGTTCCTTCAGAGGTGTGCGATCAACTTTCTGTCATGGATGTGTCATCCATTAAATACGTTGCTCCTTACTATCTTCCATATCGCGTTCACCACTTCTCTTGACTGCGTGTTGAATAATTGCCGAATTTGCATAGGAGAGTCTTTGCTGCAACATTCACAATTTATCCTGTTTATTTTGCTTTGTGTTCGCGTAGGCTATCCTTACTAAGCTGGGGCCCACTTCCCCTGTCCCGTTCTCTAAACCATTTCCGTTCCCATAGACACTCGCCTCGCCGTTACAGTCAGTGGTCAGCCCTTTCAATAGTCCGCAATTCCCGCGCATAAGAGAAACAAAAACTCAAATTCAAAAGTTGTTCCCGCGTTGCTACGCCACTTAGGTGGACGTGACTTTTTCTTCATAAAAGCATAAAGGTTATACATCTTTTTATCAGATGCAGTTGGAATGGCTTTCAAAACGTGGAAGCATAGACAAGGCTCGTAAGCTGTTTGACCGAATGCCTCGAAGAAATGTAGTTTCATGGAATGCGGCGATTGCAGGATGTCCACAAAATGGATTGTTGAAACGTTCATTCAAGCAAATGCAATTTGCAGGTGTGAAGCCTGTCTCTGCAACCTTTACCAACATCCTATGCCAAATGAGAGCTTTGGAGCAGCATATGGGCATCCAACAAAGCATAAAGGATAGAGGAATTTTGTAGATGTAGTTGCTACTGCTCTTCAGTAGACATGAATGCAGAAAGTGAAAGCATAGACAGGGCATGTGAACTGTTCGACAAAATGCCTCAACTGTAAACTGTTTCACAAAATGTCTCAAAGAAATGTGATTTCATGGAATGCCTCAAAGAAACGTGACCTCATGGAATGCAGTAATTATAGGATATGCGCACAATGAATTTTTCAAGAATGTCTTTAAAATCTTCGAATGCCTTCAAAAAATTTGAATTAATGAAGTACCTCAATCTCTTGGAGGAGGGATTCTTAAAAAGATTATTGGGTGGTATTGAATTTTTTTTTTGGAGTATTTTAAAGTGGGTGGTCTCATAGATCAAGTTTAAAAGTTTAAGTTTGGTGGTCTATGAACTTTATTATTTTGTATATATAGAAT
Organism: Sequoia sempervirens; assembly: GCA_007258455.2. NCBI lineage: Eukaryota > Viridiplantae > Streptophyta > Pinopsida > Cupressales > Cupressaceae > Sequoia > Sequoia sempervirens. Next base: position 91,595 of record VDFB02145381.1, read on the forward strand.
TATAAAATAAAAATTAAAAAATTCATGGGAATCTAAAAACTCTAAATAATTGAAAAGTGGCAGAATTTTTTCTAAACTAGTGGGGGCAATTTCTAGCCCTACTTCAAATGGACCTACTTAAAATTGCAAATTAAAAATTAGGGTCTCCTATTTATTAGATTTTTTTTTAATAAATCCTATATCATATTTTTTTTTGCCTCATGGAATCCCATGTTCCATAAAAATAAGTCTTGAGGCCCTTCCATGGGATTGCAATCTTAGAAGTATTTATAGGGACGCTTTATTTATTTGGATCCTAAAAATGATGTGACTTTATCAACTATCTATGGAGAAGTGGGCAAATGGTGTGCGCTTCAAATGATAATGAGTTTAATGTAAGATAAAAGAATTAAAAGATCCCCAGATGTAGTTGGATTGAAAGCCAAAAAACGGTACATGCATTCTATGTAGGAAAAAAAGCCATATTCAAACATAGAAGATTTTTGCAAAGATGGAGAAATTGGCTTGGGAGATGAAGGTAGGACAGCATTTTCTAGATTCAAGACATTTACTTAGTGATATGGAAAAGGAGGAAAAATAATTATTTTTCTACCATAATAGGAAAAAGTTGGCAATTTCTTTTGGTTTGTTAGATATGCCCCCCAAAAACAACTATTAGGGTTGTGAAGAACCTCCAACTACAATAAAATTTATCTCTACAATTGCTACAAGAGAAATTGTTGTACGAGATGCAAATTATTTCCATGATTTTAAACATGGAGAATGTTTTTATAGAGATTATTATTGACACTAAATGAAGTGATCTAAAAAGTAGGTTTGCACTATAATAATGTGCACTGTGTCATACCTAAACTAATATTGGAGTAAAGTTTTATTTTCAGTTTTTAGAAACTTCTTTTGCTTTTGTCTTTTGTTTTAAGAATTTGGCTTTATAGACTATGACATTAGCTTCATAAAATTATATGTGCATAGGGTACTTGATGTAGATCAATTTTTATATATATCTATCAAAGATCAATTTTATGATAACATGGATGTTTAATTGAATGGTTTTTCATAAAATGAACATATATATGATATGAAAAGTTGAAGGAGGTGAAGGAATTAAAAAATAAAAGGTGAGGAACACTTCAAGTAAATGGAAAGATGCTTGACTAGCGAGAAATGGGAGAGGGGTGCTCACAATTACTCTTGATTTTTTGTATAGTTATTTTGCTTGGATTAATTATGTTATCTTTTGTCTACGCTAGATTAATTGTTTAATTACAACAATACAGTGGGCCCCTTCAAACAATGATATACATTTTCATTGATCCTTTTGAGCAATTGGAAGTTTCCTACATGATCCATGTGCAATAACAAGGTCAAGTTGTCATGACATGGCATTTTAAGTGGATCCACTTTATCTTTGGAGGGATCATCAATGAAAAATATCATGAGGAGATGGTATTGTACTTAACACCTTGTAAACCATTTAATCAAAGATCTAATAGATCATGAGAATTGACACCTTGTAAACCAATCTCTCCAACTTTGCGTAGATCTCCAGTGTTTGTGGATGTGAGCTATCCTTTACACATAAATCACACACCATTTCATGGATTCCAATCCAACTACAGCTAAGAATCCTATTATATCCTTTACCCTTTATCAATCTCACCATTTGAACCTCACACCACTTGCCCACATCTGCATAAATGTTTGAGAGAACATAAGTCACAACATTTTTAGATTCTAATTAAAAAGCTTCAACACTATAAATACTCCTAAAACATATTTTTGTATGTGATTTAACCAATTTCATTTGGCTGAATTTTTAAAACTTCCATTTTGTTCATATCCTACAACCATGGAACCAAATTTGTTTGAGGCACATAGTAAAATAGTTCGCCTGCCTTGTGTATGCTTCCACACTTTGCATACATGTCTACAGAGCAGTTGCAAATACTACATCTGACAAAATTCCTCTGTCCTTTATGCTTTGATGGATGTCCATACCCTGTTCCAAAGCTCCCATTTTGGCACAGGTTGCAAGGATGCTGACAAAGATTGTAGAGTCCGACATTACATCTACTAATTGCATTTGCTTGAAAGTTTATGAAGCCTCTTCAAAAAATCCATTTTGTGAATATCCTACTATCAGGGCATTCCATGAAAATAATTTTTTTGGAGGCATTATGTCAAACAGTTCACGTGCCTTGTCTATGCTTCCCCATTTTGCATTCATGTCTACCAGGGCAGTTACGGCTACATTTGACAAAATTCATCTTTCCTTCATCCTGCGATGGATGTCCATGCTCCGTTTTGAAGCTCCCATCGTGGCACAGGTAGGGAGGATGCTGGCAAAGATTGTGAAGTCCAAATTTCAGCTGCGAGTTACATTTGATTGAAAGTTTCTGAATCTGTTTCAACAAACACATTTTGTGCATATCCTGCAATCAAAGCATTCCATGAGACCACATTTCTTTGAGGCATCCTGTCACACAGTTGGCGTGCTTCCATATTTCGCATGCATGTCTACCAGAGCATATCCAAATTTGACGTTTAAATAATCCTTGTACATAGAGTTGGAAACCTGTTTAGTATGAGTGCAACGTAGGATTGTACGGTGCAGGTGAGCGGGAGAAATGATTTAAACACATTTACCGACATTCACGTGGGCAGGAGAAATAATTTAAACACATAGCCGAAATCCATGTAACTGCACGAGACTAACGGAAATGAAAACAGGGAACGAAAGCGAGATGGTTGAAGAGGGCCCCACAACATCCACCTAAGCAGTCAAACGCATAATGTGTGATGTTTAAGTTGAGCCTTTTGGTAAGCTTCAAAGGTGCTAGGTACGTTTTGACTCATGATTTGGGTAGAGAGTCTCTTCTGATATTATTGATTTGGCATATCATCCCATTAGTGTGCATTGTTTGATAAGATAAGGTCCTTTATTTGGTCACATCCATGATTTGCAAGGAAATCCATTGTGCGATTTGTTTCTTTGTAACAATGGTGGATGTTGTCACCATTCATGCCATCCAATACATTCCAGGTCAATTCTACAGTGTTCTGTAATTTCCATCAACTTTAGACAATATTATTTTTATTATTATTTATTATTTTATATAATATAAATTTTGTATATTTATTAATAATTGATAATTATTAATATTATTATTTAATAAATAAATATTGTATATTAAATACATTAAAATTTATTTAATATTATTATTAATTATATTAATTTTTATTACTATTGTATATTATGTGTGTCGTCTCCTTATCATCCTCTTATTTAGGTCTTTGTTCTCCCCATCCCTAAAATCCATCTCCCCATGCTTCCATTCCAAAATTCTATGTAATTATGCTTAATAGTTTTCCCCTTATAACTAATGGAGAAGTCATATACTTGAAATTTAGAAACCCATTATGGAGAGTAGATGTCATGACTTTTTGTTGTTGTCGTAAGTGTTGGAATTGTTATATGATCCATTTTTGTAAATTTAGCACCAAATATTGGTTGAATTTTATCAATGCATGTATCATTGGAAAGTTTCTTGATCATAAATCATCATAGTATTTGATTTATTTCCAAATTTCCTACATTCATATTCTATTGGTCTTTCTTATTGCATTGGGACAACTCACATCTCAATGATGCATCATAATCTAGCACAAAGGGTTTATAAAATTATATAGGACAAAAACCAAACAACTAGTCATTGTCATTTTGAGCTCAATAAATGATTTATCTACATTTGTTGTAATTTAAACCTTTCTATCTTTAGTAACTCATTATGGGTGCTATTATTTTTAGAGAAGCCCTTCACAAACTTGCAATAATACATGCATAAACTAAGAAAACCCCTTATTTGAGTTATACTTTCTTGAGTACGTCAATCTAATTAACTAGTGTCCACATTTTCTATGAATAGCCTTTGGATTTTAAATTTTGGTGCATTCACAATAATGAAAATTATTGATGCCATCAAAGTCCACTAACATATGATACACAACTTGTATTCTCCACTTGGTCCACCTTGATTCCTTCATTGTTGATAATATGCCCCAAGTATTCTAGATGTGTAGCACAAAAAGTGCATTTGGAGAATTTAGCATGCAACTTATAATCCTTTAAGTAGTTGTAACATGATCTTGCGGTGCTTGAATTGAATAACTAAATCTAAACTTTAAATATAATCAAAAGGATAGTAGTATAAATTTCTATTCATTATTGCCTAAATTGTAGTGGGAGCATTGGTTAAGGAAAAAGGCATAACTAGAAACTTATATGTCCCATAGTTGTTTTGTAGATATCTTTATAATCACCCCAATTTGATGGTAACTAGACCTTAGTAATTTTTTGTGACAAACTCTATTCCATATGTAGCTCATTTATGGATTCAATATTTGTGTAGTAAATTTTTATTGTTTAATTATTTAATTTTTTATAATCAACACATTTTATAGGAGCCATCCTTCTTAACCATGACAAAAATGTAACATGCCAACCCTTCAATGCCATAAAAATTCTAAATTTACACCTTGTGAGCAAAAAAATTAGGTAACAAGCCATTGCAATAAAAAATTTCTTTCTTCATTGAGAATATACAAACAAGATGCCATATCAAATTACAATAAACATTCCATTTCATTTCAATAACTTCACAAGTTACAATAATACAAGAATGCATACATTTACATACGTAGCTCCAATGAGCTTTAGAACAAATAGTTGTAAGACGATCCAGGATCCTTCCTTTCAAATCTTGTTTTTTCTATCATCTGCTGTAGAGGAGAAGCATCACTCAGGTACTTTTCCACCAACCACAGACTCTTAATGCGGTCCCCCACACATCTATCATTCGATAGATGGCCCTTCGCTTCGATGAAGAGATTGGTAGAGTAACCAATAACGACAACCAATTGAGCATAGTGTTGTATCCTACATAATTAAAAATTGTAATCCCACAATCTTGGGCTAGCATGTAATATTGGATCATGGTGAACTGATAGTGGAGTCTTAGCAATCACACTATCTACAGTGGAGTCTCAAACATTCCCACTACTTTGGCCAAAGTGTTCCAATTTAGTACTTCGCATGAAGGTCATCTATCACATACACTATTTAGGACTGTTTTGACTTAAGTCCATCTTAAACTACGCATAGTATTTCCTTCAATGGACAATCTATCACCCCAGAGGTAACCTATCACCATTTTAATCTACTTGGAATAAACCTACTAAACAAGTAAGTACACAAGCTAGGTATTTCTTTCAATGGATAATCTATCATCCCAAAGATAATCTGTCACCATTTTACATACTTGGAATAAACCTACTTAACAAGTAAGTACACAAGATCCCTCCCATATTGGACTAACTATCCTAGGAGTAAAAACAAGCTTTTATAGTTAAATGAAATAACTTAGCTAAGTGTATCACATGTGCCATTCATGTTCAATCATACCTAGTATATATAATACCTATGATAAACACCCACCTCCTATTATGAAGTATTTAAAAGCACATCATAAAAACAACATAAAATCTTCAATTTCCTTTTCAAAGATACTCTAATTTCTCTAATGCACACCTTAGAAAAGACAACTCAAACATGCATGGAAGACACATCATTCATAAGTAAAATAACAAAGAAGAAGAGATCCTCATGCTTGTTATCACTTATCCAAATAATTGACAACAATGCAACCCTTTCCAACAACAGTAAGCTTGATAATTAGCTTCTCTAGAATGTCACAAAGAAACTATATCTCTCAAGTTGATAGCTTACTTTTCTCAACAACAATCTCCCTCACAAAAAAAATAGAGCTCTCTCCCTTTCTCACTCACAAAATAAAACAGAGTATGGCTATAAATAATGCAGTATAAAGACTTGCAAGGAGAATGCAATCGATGTGTTTCTTCAAATGAAATGACTCTACTATTTATAGAGCAGCTTGGTAACCTTTTAGCCTATATATATATAGCATTGATGCATTGATAAAAAAGTACAAGCATAATTTATTCATCTTCAGAATTTACATTACATTCACATTTTACCCTACATAGTAATAGTAAATAGTAATTACACAATTGGGGTGTAACAAACTAGGGCATAAAATTTTGTTATACGAGTGTTATGCCCCACGTGGAGTAGCTCAACTTAATATTTTCTCATGTTTCAAACTAAGCTATTGGATCCACTAGGGGACTAGCCAAATTTGGGTTTGGTTTGAATTGGATTCATGATCCAATCCAATCTGCCTATGTGCAACATGCAAGGCAAGGGAGGTAGGTTCATTTGGGATGAACCCAAATGAACTCAAGAACGATGTAGGTGAACATGAGGAGGATATGAGTGGACCTAGACAAACCCATTACAAATCTATTAAATTCATTACACTTAAAAATAAATAAAATCCTCCTTTGACTTTGACTTGGGTGCCCTAAAATTGATTTCAACCCCTAAAAGTCCCTTCTAAACCATTTCAAACACCGAAGCAAGCTCATTGCTATTGCAAAAGATGAATACCATTCCAAAAGGTTGAAATTTCATTTTTATTTTCACTTAACAAATGGAATTGAAGATTGATCTTTGAAGGTTCAAAAATGGTTACATTGCCATTCCTATGTATTCACAAGTGTCCATTTTTTGCCAAGAAGATCATAGTAGAATATTTTTGCAAAGATGTAAGTATTTTTTGGCCTCCATTTTTGTTTTAAAAACACAAAATAAAATCTTTGGTTTATTTTTATTTCATTTTCTATGAACATATCACTATACTTATTTTTTATTTATAAAATATAGGTTTTATATATTTATTTTTTATTTTTTATATTTTTTTAATATGTTTTTTATAAAATTTATTGCCATAGGAATTATATAACAACAACTAGTTCTAGCTCCACAAGCTAATTTAAATTCAAAGTATATTTGTGTTCTCCTTTATGGAAGTATGTTGATATGGGGTAAAAGCAAGAAGTTGGGTACACAAAGAGAGGAAGTTTCAGCCAAAACAAAAAAATTCACACGAAATGCATACACATTTTAAAAAAATGCATATGCGTTATGGATCGGGTACCCGAGCCTAAATCTAAATGCGTATGCGTTCAACTTCAGGTACATGAACCAAAAACGTGTACGTGTTTCATAAAGGTATTTATTTTTTAAATTAGCGACTGTATTTTCATTTTCACTCACAGTTTTAGCCGCACCAGAGAAGAGGAGATGGGATTGCTTATGCGTTTTGAAGGGCTCGATTGAAGAAAATTTTCACTGCCACCTCCTCTCGTCAACACAACCGACCTCAACGACCTCCAGGTTGGTTGAATTTTACTTTTTTTGCTTTATATCTTGCATTTTTTTTTGTACTTGGTATTTAGTTTTTGTTTGTTTAGTTTGTTTTTGTTCAATATTTTATAGTTTTTAAATTGCATTTAAAAAACCAAAAACATCAATGAAACAAAGAACGTTAACTTGTAAATTGAAAACCATAAAAACTAAACCTAAATTGGACACATTTAACTTATAAATAAAACCCTAGAAACCCTAGGTTCCAAAAAAAATAGGTCCCTAAAAACTAATTTACCCAAGTTAATCCTTGGACCTAAACCCTAAAATGTAAACCTAAAACCCTATTTACCCTAAATGTAAACCTAAAACCCTAATAGTTCACATAATTTTAGAAGTATCTAGGGAATGTTTCCTAGATTCAAGGTAGTTTTCATTGAGATTGAGATTGAGATTGAGGCTACGAGTAATTCACATTAGGATTTTTCAGTTATTGCTACACTTCAATGACCAATTTATAAAACATCCTTGTCACATTGTGTAGTGTCATAAATTAGGGCTCCTTGGAGGTTTCTTACATTTTTTATTTGGCATAGATATGTTTTCATGTCATCAAATCTCTAAATCTAAACCCTAAACCCTAAAGCATTCATTTTGTTGTAGGACCTTAAAATGAAATTTGGTTGCCTTAGGAAAATCCACCAAATTTTATTCCCTTAATCCATGGACCATTTTTTCCTAGGACCTTACTAGACACAGATCCCCTTAAGCCATCCTATCACCCTAAATCATAAATCGATGTCTTAAGGGGTCCTAATATGACATTTCTTAAGGGCATCAAAGAAGTTCTCAAAATTTGGTGAATAAAGCTCAAGCTCATCTTTGTTTATTTTGTACATTGCAATTGGGTCACTAGTATATATCTATGTGTCCCTTTGAATGTATTCTATTAATTTTTCATTCTTATCTTTAGTATTCTTTGAAAACAATGAATGAGATTATAAATTAATGTTAGTGTTAAACTTATAATTTCTTCTTAACTACTTCGTCCCACTATAGAGAACTTGTGTCTCTTATCATGAAATTTAAAAATTTAGATAAATCAATTTATGTCCTTAGATTTAGTTAAATTCCATGTCATACTTGATTAATACATGTATTCACAATCAATATACCTTAGCTCTATAGATATACTCTTGTTGGGAAACAAGAGCAATCTCAATCAACTGTTCCACAAGAAAATGTTGCTCACTAACTTGCAAGTCCATTATTCCAAGGGCCACCCAAACTTCACCCTAAGTTCCCTAAACCCTAAACCCTGAACTCTAAAATCTAAACCCTAAACCCTAAGCATTCATTTTGTCATAGGACCTTAAAATGAAATTTGGTTGCCTTAGGGAACTCCACCAAATTTTATTCCCCTAAGCCATGGACCATTTTGTCCTAGGACCTTACTACACATAGATCCCCTTAAGCCATCCTATCACCCTAAATTGTAAATCGATGTCTTAAGGGATCCTAATATGACATTTCTTAAGGGGATCAAAAAAGTTCTCAAAATTTGGTGAATAGAGCTCAAACTCATCTTTGTTTATTTTGTACATTGCAATTAGGTCATGCTAGCATATATTTATGTGTCCCTTTGAATGTGTTCTATTAATTTTTCATTCTTATCTTTAGTATTCTTTGAAAATAATGAATGAGATTATAAATTTTAACGTTAGTGTTAAACTTATAATTTCTTCTTAACTACTTTGTCTCACTATAGAGAACTTCTATCTCTTATCATGAAATTTGAAAATTTAGATAAATCAATTTATGTCATCGGATTTTTAAATTAAATTCTATGTCATACTTGATTAGTACATGTATTCTTGTTCGATATACTTTAGCTCTATAGATATACTCTTGTTGGGAAACAACCACACCTATGAGTAAACTTCCCCTTGCCCCAAAAGATAAAGCTCTAGACCCATAAAAACTTAGAAGAATAAATTAATTATTGATGAATTAGTTAATTAATGATAGGCTTGATATTTATGAGCTCCATTGAGCACCCTTGTCTAACAATAATTCTAATATAAATAGAATCTAGTATAATTTTTACTTGAATTAAACTACATGGTTTTCATCATTTACCCATTTTGACACTCATTCTTGAGTTGTTCATAAACTAAATTAGCTTGGGGACCTTTCCTTCTCTAAGTTTTACACCTTTATATATGTAATAGAAGACACTCTAAACAACCCCTAACCTCCTATTTTAACACCTAGTTTGAGAAATCAAAGTTATATGTCTACATGTGTCTTATTTTTCATTCTTTAGTCCTTTACCTTAATCTTAAATCTTTACCTTGATGGTGATTTATTTAAATAAATCTTAAGTCTTTACCTTAATCCATGTGGTTTTATTTATTTTTAAATAAATCAATTAATGTATATAGATCATCAAATTTGGTTGTAGTTTAATTATCAAGTGATATAGATAGCTAAAAATAAGTTTATGGGGCCTTATTTTAGGGGATTCACTTAATAAACCAATGACATATTGCATTCATTTGAATAGGGTTCTAATAAAACCCCTTAATTTCATTTCTACCCTTCATATATATATATTTTTTTTTAGACTGCAGGAATCGGGTAGCACGACCCCCTATAAACTGCAGTGCGCCTGGTAAACTTTTTAACGTGACTGGCGGCGCTGGCGCGACACGCCCTCCGGTACCACGGGATGGGGGGAGACTAGAAATCGTGACCAGCAGAGCCGCAACGGAATTACTTAGCCAACCGAGCTAGGGCCCCCACCCATTTCTACCCTTCATATTAACAACCACACACTGGACTCAATTTCATGTGTGTACATGCTATGGATTTTTAATATTATGGATTTTTTAATGTTATAAATCAAATGGTCTTTAAATGAAATGTATGTTGAATTTGTGCACATTCAATGTAATTTTTAAATTACTTTCAAATTGTGTGCATTATTTAATTAGTTTGTTGATATATATTTTTTAATTGTTTAACATGCAGTTGCCATTTAATTGCTCACATGGATCCATAATTTAATATAGAGGATTTTAATATGCTCGATCCACAAATTCCTATAGATCCCATACATCCAGATCCACCACTAGAACAAAACCCCACACCTCCAAACTCTCCACCACCTAACCTTTCACCCCCCCTTAGTAGATCAAGATCAATTAAGAGAGAGCATCCAAGCAAACCTTATTGTGAATCAAGGAAATGTTGGTGTAATTAATTAATTAATTAATTATTACACTAGCATAAGTTAACTTAAGTCATAAATCATTTAGTCCTAGGTTGCAATCATTTAATAAATGGGATAATATTCCCTTCCTTGTTTGGTGGGATAAGATTCCTTCTAGAAGATGTGTTGTCCTTCTAGAACTTATCTCCTCATTTAATAATAATCTAGATAGGGTTCACATGTTGTCACATGTTGTTAGATCAAGACACATGGCAACATCTCATGCATCTTAGGTTTTCTTTATTTCCTATATATTCAGGCATCTTGTTCATTTGTAATATATCCAATACCTATCATATCAATATTATATCAATAGAATCTTTAATCAACATTCCATTGTTGCAACACTTTCTATGTGGTTGATTATCTTTCTTGGCTCAAAGGTCCTCCATTGAAGACTGCAGCTTCAAGGACCGTGCATCGATAATCAGAGCTTATCCAGTGAAACATCAACCCTCGATCAAGAAAGTTGGTGTGCGAGATTCTTCGCAGGTTTGGAGATTTCCATTGAAGGCTACTTGTTTCCACTTGGGGACCAAGCTGATTTCTGAAGTAGATTGAGTTAGATCCGAGCTCGCCATTGTCTTCAGAAGGCCTCAAAACCCTAGGATCGCCTGCCCATTCATCAAAATCGGATACATCAACCTGGGAGCTTCATAGGTATTTTTAGGGTTTGCAAAATCAATCGTACTATCCATACAATTTGCAGCAAAAAATCATCCCGGTCAGTTGTCCTCTGAGGCAATTTTTTTTATAAGTAGGCCATTTTTCATTTCAGAAAAATCGGTCATTTATATCTTTGTCTTTGGATATTGTTCAACATCAGTTTCCGCATCGTCCTAGTTTGTCACCATTCATTGTGGCATCTTCATCTTCAGGCAAGAAGACATTTGAGTAGAGTTCAAAGACATCATCATCAACATACATCCTTCCTTCAATTCTTATCCGAAATGGGAAGCATTTCTATCTCCTCCCTATGGGGGGCTAATTTATTGTATCCATGTGACAGATGGTGTACTTGGGGGGTATTTGGGAGTCCTCCATCCTTCCCATCCTATCTCACATTTTTGCTTTTTCATCTCCTTTTTGGAGAGGGGTTTTCTTCCCACTGGGTTTTCCCCTTTTCTCCGGTTGTGGGAGATTTTCTGCATCTATCATGTACATGGGTACCTAACATGGCCTCGTAGCCGGACCCATCATCATCTTATAATCATTGCATTTTCCTCCCTAAGTTGAACTTATGGGGGGTGTTGGTGTAATTAATTAATTAATTATTACACTAGCATAAGTTAACTTAGGTCATAAATCATTTATTCCTAGGTTGCAATCATTTAATAAATGGGATAATATTCCCTTCCTTGTTTGGTGGGATAAGATTCCTTCTAGAAGATGAGTTGTCCTTCTAGAACTTATCTCCTCATTTAATAATCATCTAGATAGGGTTCACATGTTGTCACATGTTGTTAGATCAAGACACATGCAACATCTCATGCATCTTAGGTTTTCTTTATTGCCTATATATTCAGGCATCTTGTACATTTGTAATCATGTCATGTCATAATCAATTTGACATCCTTGCATCTTAATCAAAGCATGATATTTCTGCCATTTCTCTTTTGTGGAAGTTTTGTCTTGCAGGTGATTCTGGGGGGTTTGAGGAGTTCACCTAAACCCCTCAGGAAATATAGATTTGATAAAAAATGAGCCTAGAATCCCTCCCATCTGCATGGTTTGCATCTACAATGCAAACTATTGTCAATTTTGTTCGATCTATTGATGCAAACCTAGATAAGTTCCATCAATGGAGAGAAGAGAGGAGACAATTTTGTGCAGATGGATTGTCCTATAAATAAATCAATGACCTTAAAATTACCAAACAAGCCATGTGCCAATATTTTATTAACCCCCAAACAAACCAACCAATTCCACCCACCAAAAAATGAATTTCAATTTTATGGTGTAGGCACCCGCAGATAGCTACACATTTTTGGGATAGATGGTGGATGGTGTTTGATAATCCACCACATGGCAACTGTGAGGTGCCCCTATACTTTTTGAGAAAGTTATGGGCTGAGTTTGAGTTGGGTAAAAGACCCAACTATTTTGATATGAAGTCATTTTAGGGAGTTGGGTGTGGCATGCCCCAACATAGACTAGGAGCATGTGATCCTTGTGATGTGCTCGATTGCCTCCTATTGTTCTCTCCTCCTTCTCTTGGTGTTCCCACTGCATTTCAACAACATACCATGTTATCTACATTAGGAGCATTGAGTTCGCTTTCAGGACATCTCACTCATCAAACTACACACGCAGTGACTGGAAGTGGCCAATAGAGAGCATGGAGGCTCGGGCTATAGGAATACTCAGGCATCCACTTCAGGTGACCCACATGCATCTGGGACAGTCATACATGAATTTACTATATATTCTGAGGATCATCCTACATAGGTATGTTCATCTTTTGAACTTAAATTTAATTAAAGTTTGAAATGTGAAAAATTCATGTAAATAATAACATCAAATTATATATATAATATAATATTAATTCAACAAGTGTTTGGTGTAGATGCATGATCACTGCAGTGCCTGATCATTCGTGTCTATATATCGAGTGTTGTAGATCTAGGCTCACCTTTTGGGCCGAGGTGCTTGACAATGTATATTAAATAATTTGGTTATACGGGACATAATAACCCGACCAAAATAACCCTAGACAAAATACCCCGGTCACAATAACAGGGGGACAAAATAACTCGAGGTCATAATAACCCAAGCCAAAATAACCTGTAGTCAGAATAACCCATGGACAAAATATCCCCATAAGAATATAGAAAAGGAAAACAAAATTTATAAATTACATGTATGTTGCTAAAAAAACTTTATTATTCAAATTTTCAATTAAAGTGTCAAATTATGAGCGATGCCTCTTATATAATCTAAAATGTTATGGTTGTCATAACCATCAACCAATCTTTTTAGTCTTTCTTTGAGTTCACGTTTTTTTCCATGCTTGGTTGCCCAGTGTATCCAGCCATATATTTCTCTATTCTATTCTCTTGGAGACTCTATTCTTTTTTCACTGCTTTGATGAATTTCCAGACTAAGTTGTGCAATGCTTGAAGCAATTCACTAAATCCTCTGTGCCATCCCTCAATAGTATTATTGGTTATGGGAAGATCATCTTGAGTAGCTGAATAGCAATTCCACATTGTGATTGGAAACTTGGGTGATCATCTGTTGCCTCTTCTGGTTAGTCTGCCAATCCACGTGTTCAAAATAATCAACTTATTCCCACGAAATTGCCTTTATTTTTATAATTATTTATCATTTTTATAGGTTATTTAAGCATATTAAAGGTGTTTTAAGGCTATTTTAGAGGTATATAATGGATATATGGTTTTAAAATGACCTAAATAGCCTCTATGGTGCCTCACAATAATATTTATAATTTATTTTATGTCATTTCTAGTTTACTAGCTTGATCTAAAATGACCTTGGGTTATTTTGACCACGGGTTATTCTGTCCATGGGTTATTATGACCCTGGGTTATTTTGTCCTTAGGTTATTTTGGTCGGGTTATTCTGTCTAGGGTTATTTTGGGCGGGTTATTATGTCCTGATACCAATAATTTGTGTGAATATATCTAATTTAATTTGAATTTGTACACATGTGTGAATTGATATATTATATGATCTAGATGCAGGGAGGTCATACGATACTTAGTATTGACCAACCACAAGTTGTGGTGAGTGCTCATGAGACATCATTAGCTCAGGTGCGTGCTTTCAAAAGTTTGTTAAGTCTAAATTAAATACACATCATATATCTAATTTAATTTGTTCATTTACATACACGTGTGAATTTGATCTATACAAATTGTTGTACATCTATATGTAGGGATTTCATGAGATACCCATGGCGGGCACACTTGAGAGATCGTTAGCATTTATGCATGGGAAGTCTCAGGTGCGTGATCATGAGGTCATATCATTCGAGGTTGTAAACTTTACTAAATCTCCTATACAATTTTTACGGACCTTTTAAATATATATATATTCGAGGTTTTAACATATTGTTTGCTTTATATGAATATGCAGGATATAGTAGATCAAGCATTTGGATCTTCTCAACTGACAGTTATGCTACCCATTGAACAAAATGTGCTAGTAGATTCACATGATCATATGGTAATTTATGCATACTAAAAATCATTTCTACTGTATTTACTAGATATTTAATTAAATTTATTTTTATCTAAAAGTTTATATTTTCAAGTTTAAATATGTTTAATTATATCAAAATTTCTAAATAAATTTAAATCTAATTTCAAGTTTCTTGTACTCTTTTACAACATGATGCTAGTACATCTAGTTGACATGGAACAAAGAGGAGACTTGATATGACCGATCAGCCTAATAGTTAGATGGTTCTAAATTTTATGGACTATAGATCTCTAGTTTTATTTAAATATATGTGTTGGACTTCTTGACATATACATCTTGACATATAAATTTTATGGACTATCTATCTCTAGTTTTATTTTGAACATGTTATTATCATATTTGTGTTTATTTATATCAGTTGACTTTAATATGATGATTATATATGCAATCAATTATGATCGTGTTATGTTCATTTTGATGATTATATGCACTCATGTATGTATATATATAAATGATCTAATTTTCAAGTAATACATGCACTATATAAATTCTTATCTAGAATCAAATTTCATATATATAATTTATCACATGGTTAGGTGACAAATTAAAACATTCCTTAAATAGTTTAGATAATATACATAATAAATTAAGGGCAGGTAATTTTAACTACTTTCCAATTCTAGCAAATATTTGAATCAATAAACAAAAATCTATCTCCTTATATGTATAAAATGTATAATCTATACAATTGAACAATTATATACAATGTGGTAAATACAAGACATAAAATGTATAATCTATAAAATTGGAACACGATATTTAAAAAGTGACTAATAAGCTTATTGAAGTTCATACATCGTTCAAACATATATAATTTATATTGATGTTTAATACAACTATATAACATGATGAAACATATATGTGCATGTAGATACAATTAAAGCTTATCAAATTTTAGGTGAAGACCAAAAATTGATATTTACATAGTCTCTTGATAAAATATTTTTTCAGTGACAATCACACGGTAGATCGACTTGATGAGAACCTGCAAAAATAATTAATGTAAGTAAAGTAACTATAATTTTTATGAGTCATTTAAGTAAAAAATTCATGCAAGAAAAGAACAATATATAGTAAATTCCATTCAAATTCAAATGATGTTTTCCATAGGATGGATTAAGGGGAACAAAAAGGATATATAGCTTAAAGGGGGTCTTAAGAGAATTCCTTAAGTGGAGTTAAGAGGATGGCTTAAGAGGATGCATGTCATGAACCCTAGGATATGGCTTAACGGGTCCCAAGGATGGCTTAAGGGAATTATACCAAGGTAACTTAAGTGATGCAACATTGTGGATTAAAAGCTATATGAGAGAGGATGGCTTAAGGTTCCTTCAAGAGGATAATAAGGAGTTGATAGAGAATGAAGGGATGATATAAGAGGGTGGATTAAAGGGGGGTTGATAGAGGCGGCTTAAAGGGATGTAAGAGAGAGTGAATAAAGAGGGGATACAAGGGATTGGATTAAGGGGAGTTGATAAAATGACTCAAAGGGATGTAAGAGTGTGGATTAATGGGAGTTGATAGAATGGATTAAAGGGATGTAAGATAGTGGATTAAGGGGATGCATGTCATGAACCTTACAATATGGTTAACAGGGCCTAAGAGGATGGCTTAAGGGGTGTAGAGAGTGGGTGGGGATGCAAGATTGTGGATTAGGGTTAAGGGAGGAATGGGTGAAGCCCTGTGAGGTATGAAGCGGGACCTGGAAGTCCTGGGAGATGGAGACCCTGAAGGCCATGGCCCCATATAGATTTGGTATTTAAGCATCTCTGAACCCTAGGAAACTCTAAACCTAAACCATATGACCTAGAGACTAGGGGTGAACCCTAAACCATTGCTAGATTTGTTATTCTAAGCATCTCACTTAGACCCTAGAGATGTAAGGGGATGCAAGTGGATGGATTAAGGTAGATATCGGATATATATAGTTAAAGGGGTCCCTAAAGAGAGGGATGGCAAGAGGGTGTTGGGAGAGTGACTTAAGGGGATGCAAGTGGGATTGGATTAGGGGTAGATATATGAGGATATAAGTTATAAAGAAGGGGTCTAAGAGGGAGGATGGATTAAGGGGTGTTGAGGGAGTGGCTCCAAGGGATGCAAGTGGATGGATTAAGGGTAGATATATGAGTATATGGATTAAGGGTGTTGAGAGGAGTAGCTTAAGGATACAGAGGTAAGGATGGATTAAGGGTAGATATATAAGGATATGGATTAACGGGTCCTAAAAGGATAGCTTAAGGGGTGTTGAGACAGTGACATAAGGGGATGCAAGTGGATGGATTAAGGGTAGATATACTCTGAGGGGTATGGATTAAAGAGGGTCAGAGGATGAAGCAGGGGTGTTAGGAGGTAACTTAAGGATGCAAGTGGATGGGTGGGGGTAGATGAGGGATATGGATTAAGGGTAGATGAGGATATGGATTAAGGGGTCCTAAGAGGATGGCTTAAGGGGATGCATGTGGATGGATTAAGGGTAGATATATGAGGATATGGATTAAGGGGTCCTAAGAGGATAGCTTAAGGGGTGTTGAGAGGGTGACTTAAGGGGATGCAAGTGGATGGATTAAGGGTAGATATACGAGGATATGAATTAAGGGGTCCTAATAGAATGGATTAAGGGGAATTAATAGAGAGACTTAGGGGGATGCAAGAGGATGGATTAATGGTACATAAGAGGATGGCTTAAGGGGTTTTAAGAGAATGGCTTAAGGGGATATGAAATCAATTATAATTTTTTTATAAAATGACAATTAATTAAATTTTGTTTTATATTTATAATATTAATTAAATGTATCTAGAACTATATATAGTTACCTATCTCTAGATTCGAATTCCATTGTAATATATGTGCATCTCCTCTCTTTTTTGTAAAGCATCTAATTTTGGGAGACCTAAAACAAAAAATGATATAAAACTTTAATTAGTAAATGACTAAAGACAAATATATATATATATATATATCAATTAAATATATATACAACTATATACTTACCAATATTTATTTACTCCATTGTACCATTTGCATCCTCTCCTTTTTGTAATACATATATGATTGTCTCATGATCATCCATTGAAAGTGTCCATAAAACTTTATTAGTAGGCCTCCCTTGATATCTAACTAGTTTTATATTGGTTGCCAAAATCAAATGTGAATAATGTATAATGTTCTTGTCTCTTTCATAATCTTCAAATGTAGGCAAGCCATTCTTTCTTATCAAATATTTTTGAAGTTAAGTGCCAACAACAACCACTGAACCAGTTGGATAATCAAATTTGTCATCATCCACTCTAGGATGTACCAACTTATGTTTTCTCTCAACACATCTAGCCAACCAGTACTCCGTCTGCTCTTCATTCCCCTCAGGCGCAACAACAACATACACATGTCTTGCAAAAATAAATAAAAAATTCAATAAAGAGTGACATATTTAATTCACATATAAACATGCATACATATAAAATTCAACTCAGTAAATAATGTACCTTCTTGTACATGATCTGAAACATGATCATAATCATCTAATGCAAACACTTGATTATCTTCAATTGTTGTTCCATGTTGAACATGTGTCGATGTAGGCATTAAGGCTCTTTGTTGCCATTGTTCAACCCATTCTGTATTTTCGTATGCCTCCCAATCACCTACAATACAAAATTGATAGCATGCCAACTCCCTTGTCCATATTGTCCATGTGTTTGCATTCGAACTCTTAAACGAATGCCATTTTGTAGATCCATTAATTGTTTCACAATCTTGTCGAGAAAAAATATCATTTTCTTCAACTAACAAAAAGAAGCATCGAATTATTGAGCTCTCACTTGTTCTTGTAGATAATTTGGTATTGCACCAATCTACAATTGCACGTGCATCTCTAAATTTCACAACATCCTCAAATTCTAGTTACTCTCTAGCAAGAGCTCTTTTCACACATGCACCTGCTCCATTGTGTTCTCCCTTACCATGACTAGCTTCAAAAAAACTCCATATGTGCTGGATATTATTTTCCTTATGAATTCTACATAACCAATAAAACATTCTAGCATTTTTGAATTGACCTGTGCAATTATCCGACCATATGAGATGTTCTAGCATTTGAATTCCTCTCTCTTTTAAATTTTTATAAAATATATCAAAATAATATTGAACAAACTCAGATGAATGTAATCGATTATCACTTACATAAAAATGATACTCTCTCAAAAAAATTCTATTATCCTTTGTACTATCATCTGCATGTCTATAAATAATGTGAACAAATATAGCTACTTGAGTGGAATTATAATACTGGGATTGAATTTCTTCTTGTGGAGCAATAGTATAATTTTTAGCAAAATCAACAACTGACAATATAGTTCCAATTGGGAATATGTTTTTACATAAAAAAAATTGATTATCAAGCCAATGAGCATACTAAGAGTGTTGAACATATTTAGGTAAATCTTATTTTTAAATTCATTAATAAATGCATGCACAATAAAATTTTCCACAATTAGCTCACAATGTTTTCTAGTTTTTCCATCTTTTAAAGAATACTCAACATTTTTAAATTTTTTTACATCCACTAATTGTTGTCCAAATTCATCTAAACTAATTTCATGCATACATTCTCCTAATAATGAAAAGTTACCACATCTATCGCATTCTCCAGAAATACATGCTTTTAAATAAAATAAGTTTCCATTAGAGGGTTCACAAAACAAACCTGCTATAAAATCTTTGATTCTTTCAGGTGGCATATTAATACCACAAATGTCTTGCATAATTTGGTTAGCATGCAAAGTGCATCGTATATATCAAAAACTATCATAATAATAACAAAATTGTACATGAGTCTTACAACAACAAGAGATTCATTGCTTATTAATTCTAAAATACCAAGGTTTACACTTTTTGAATGATCTTTGACTTATGTTAATATTCAATGGTAAGATTGAAGGATCTATTTTTTTTTATATAATTCAGTTTCAGTCATATCTAAGAGAAGTTCTGGATGAGGTTCACGAATTTTGGAACCCACCCTTAATTTTAAGACATCTCTAATGTTAGGTGACACTCTTGTATTATTATGCCAATTTTTTTTTATTAAAGATTTAATTTCATTAGTTAATTTCATGACTGATCTTGGGAGTCTACCACTAAAACTCCAACATTGATTAATTGGATCATTTTCAATACTTTCTCTTCTTTTAGCAGCTCTTATCAAAGTTCTAGAATTTACTTTTATACATTTACTAATCTTACTTAACATTCTTTTATTTGAAGCTGCTTTATCAACTAGAGTAGTTGTTATTGCATGACGAGCCACATTCTTATCTTTTGATCAACTTTTCTTACCTATGAAATCAATAGCATTAGCAACACTAGATATGACTTGTTCTACTAAATCACCTTTCTTTTTTGGTTTTACAAAAACACCTAATTTTTTCATCACTATTCTCATTTCCAACATTATCATCAATTGCACCATGAGTTGACATTGGAATCCTAATTTCTTTCTATAAAAAAACATTTTATATATATTCTATTTCCATAAGTTCTAATTTGTCTCCAAGAAACTTTACCACGAAGTTTATCTAGCACATCTCTTTCAATTGTAAAAAAAACATTTTCAGGTTCATCCATACAAGGGGTTTCATTTTCATTCACACAAGGGGTTTCATTTTCATTTTCAAATGTAAAATGGATTTCATTCACATTTTCATCAATATGAGGGATTTCATTCTCATTTGCATTCTCATAAGATATAATTTCATCATTTTTTTGTTTTTGCATTGTTTCAACCCTAGAATTATCGATATCATCAATGGTGTATCCAACTTTATCTAAACAAGCAATATTAATATTATCAAAACTTGGGTTTGAACACATACCTGGATAGATTGTATGAATATGTGCATTTTCCATATCATTGGGAGGTGGATTTGAAGACATCCTCGAAGTTGTTTGCATAGACCTTACTATTTCCATATCATTCAAAGTTGAAGTTGAAGGCATAGTTGGGTTTGTCTCCATAATTGCATTTTTTTCCATATTCACCATCTCCACATTTGCATCATCTACATTCATTTCATCATTCATGGCTTCCTCTTCAACATTCTTGGAACTAGATGCTTGCAAATTTTTCATTTGACGAATCTTTTCTCTTCTATCCCTTTGTCTTTTTGCCTCCATATCTCTATTTTGCTTGAATTTCTTCGGGTGTCATTAACTTTATACATTTTTTTCTTTATCTTTGCTTATCACCCATGGTTACTAAACCCTCTTTGATGACAAATTTTTTTTTTCAAGTAACCTATTTTCAAATTGCTTTCTCCTTCAAATATTCAAATAAAACTATGCAGTATGAAGATCCTTTTTTCTTTAAACTTTGAAGTACAAAAACATTATGAATGCATCCAAAAATTCACTTTTTCCAAATCTTCTTGTAAAAAGCTCTTGTACTTGATTCCACTTCAAAAAATTCAACTTGCACTTTGTCTCTCCCAACAATTTGAATAAAATATGCCCTGCACAAAATAAATTTGTAATAAAAAACGTAGAAAATGGCGCTTTCAGACCGCACTATAGAAAAGGAATGTTGCAGAAAAAACGTGTTTTTATCAATATTTACCAAATTATGAAAAAATGGCTATATCATAAATGCGTACGTGTTATGAAATGCATACACATTCTGTTTTAGGAACACATACGCATTACATAACGCATACGCGTTACCTTTACCCAACGAGTAAATAGATAACGTGTATGCGTTATGAAACACGTACACGTTTTAGTAATGCGTACATGTTATTAAAAATTGAATTCCCAACCCAAATGCAACCTTTGTTTTAGGCTTGGGAAATGTTTGGCAATCCGAGCCTTGGCCTTTGACCTACAACTAAAAAACTAAGGCAGATTGAAAAAGAATGTCCAACTTTGACAATATGGCCCTGATGGACTTTTTTTTTCTGAATCAATCTATAAAATTAAAACCCATTAGAGAACACGATGTCTACTTTCCAAATATATAATTTTTATTAATATTGGATTATGTTTTCTATTTTTTAATTAATTTCTAAGCAAACTAGTCCTTAAACTTAAAATATCAGGTTTTTTTTGGTTTTTAATAACTTTTTTTTGGTTAAGTTTATTGTAAAAATATTTATATGGCATCAAAATTCAGAAAATTCTCTACACAATAAAAAAAAGATTCAAAAAATGTTTAGTTTAGGTCCAATTATGCTGTCTGTACACGTTGATTTTGAAAAACAACAATTAAGGCCAATAAAAATTCAATAAAAAAAATATTCAACAAAAAATTACAAAAAAAATTCCACATCAATATTCATGTTGTTAGCTTTCTTTTCCCAAAAGGAATTAGCAAAATACTTTTATTTGGGTCAAAAAGTAGTGTCTGTACACGCGCTTGGTATGGTAAAAAAATAGGGACTTTTAAAAAGTGGTTTTTATAGATCCCTATCAAAATTTAATTTCTATAATCTGGGTATTTGAATAATTTACATATTTGGAAACTAGATTCAAAATGCTAAATTTTATATTACTGACTTTTTTTAAGATTCATTGTCTAAGTGCCTCAAATTTTCAATCCAAGTGTGACAAATTCTGAAAAACAGTAAAAACACTTCCACTTTTTGAGCTTTTTGTGTACCGAACTTCTTGCATCGGCCCTATGATACAATTGATTTTAGGTGGTGGGGATATATTTCAATTTTCAAGGGTGTGATGCTAGATATTAAATTTCATGTTGTTGGATGAAAACCCATTTGTGTATAATTTTTGGACTAGGCTCATCAAAGCTTACATTGAAAAAATGGCACGTACCTATGCCATTGGAGCAAGTGAGCATATATTATGGAGCAAGGGCAAGTAGATAAACTAGTAGGTTGTAGAGAAAATCATTAGAGAAAAAATTTCAAAGGGAATGAAGTCTCCTATGCCCCAATCTAATTATGATGTGGTATCTAGGGCCACCTTATTTTTATCACTCTTGAAAGTGAATGACCCACTACAAATAAAATACTAAAGGGAACGCTGGAAATTGTATTTCAAAATCAAATTGGAGACATTATGGATCAACACATAACAAGCTGTATTTATGCAAATGAGTTGGATTTCAATGTTGTTTACTCACCATATTGGCAAGAAATGGTGAAATTTTTTAATGAGGCTCCAAAAGGGTACAAGGGCTTGAGTTTTGAGAAAGTGTTTCGAGCACCTTATTGTACAAAGATGTCAAGCTTGTAGAATATTCATTGAAGACCATAAGGGGTTTATGGGTTGCGACATAGGTGTCCATTATTTCTAATGGGTGGAAAGATGTTAAAAATTGACCCTTGATCAATGTCATAGAAGTGTCTCTTAAAGGGGAAATTTTTTTAGTCATTAATTATGAGGGGTAGGTTCAAAGGATGTCTAATTTATTGCTAATATTCTTATTTTAGTCATTAAGGAAGTGAGACCACGTAATGTCGTTCAAGTCATAACAACCAATGCAAATAATTGTAGTGCTGCTGGATTGTTGGTTGATGAATGTTATTCACACAATCTTTTGGACACCTTGTCTGGTCCACTTTCTCAATCTTATGTTACAAAATATTAGGAACAAAATTGATTAGATCAAAGAGTTGTATGTAGAGGCTAAGGAGATCTAAATGTTTATCACCAAACACCACATGTTGCAAGGCATATTTAGATCAATTTTTAAAATTTGACCTATTGAAGATAAGGAAGTAGTATAAAAAAATATATTTTAGTTTCACTTTAGTTATTTGATTTTGTTTTTAAACTTAGTTATTTAAGTCATAATTTGATTGTGTATTCTAATTCCTCTTTAAAGTTTTTTTAGTTATTTTATTTTTTATTTTTGAATAGGTTTCTAAGACCCATTTCAACTCCAAGACAATTGTCTTGAGACAACTTGTGAGGGTTTAAGAGGAATTTTAGCATGGCTATTAGCCAAATTTGGTCCATATGGAGAAAAAACATTGAGAGGGTAACAAATATTATGCAAATAATCTTAGATGACTTTTGGTGGGATTATGTGAATTATCTCTTTAGTTTCACTGAGCCCATTTTGAGTATGATTTGTTATATTAACATTGAAAAACCTTGCTTGGATAGATGTATGATGATATTGACTCAATCATTGATAATATGAAGACCATCATAAATGAGAAAGAGAAAATTTGAAGAAACTTTCTTCAAACAAGTGTACACAATTATTGAATAAAGATAGTCCACTCAATGATCGCACCATCACATTTTCTTGCCTTTATGTTGAGTCCAAAATAATGTAGTGTTTAGATTTTTTTTGTGCCAACGAGAATTTCCTTGTATAAAGATTATGGAATTGTTGAATGGTATAAGGTAGCATTTCATAGTCTTCTCCCTGATTTGGATTTTGATTTTGATTTACAAGATGTAGTCATGAGTGAAAGATACCGTAATCTAAATTTGAAAAACAATGAACTTGTGAAAGAAGCCTTTAGCAAATACTATTGCTTGTTGCTAGTGTGTAATGTTGTTGCATGGAGCTAGCAACAAGAAGGAACAACAAAGAGCAAATAATACCTAGGCAAGACTAGTAGAATACTCAATAAACAAACAAATGAATACTTAACCTACAACTTGGAGATGTTAACTAAAGTTGTGCATATTTCCAAAACATAAGATATCTAGATTCAATCAAAATAACTTGAAAGTGTTAACTAAAGTTGTGCATATTTCCAAAATATAAAGTGCAAAATCAATCCAAATAACTTGAAAGTGTTAATTAAAGTTGTACAAATTTCAAAACATATAAATTGTGGATTCAACCAAATAACTTGGAGTATGTTTCGTATAACTTAGAGTTCATGTAGAGTGTTTGGTACAATAATTTTATAAGAAATTTGAGCAAAATTAACAATTTTATATTATTTTTTTATAATACGATGCTACCAAAGGGATAGTGTCCATATATTGAAACTGGAAAAGGATTTAAGAAGGTGATCCTCTTGGATCATTACTTTTTATCAGTTAGGCTATCAGTTAGGCCTGTTGTGGATGGGGGCTCATAGTCCTTTGGCCACTTCGACTACTCTTTTGAGTTGTGCTGGGGACAAAATGTTAAAGTGATGACCCATGAAGAAACTAAAAACCTCCATATTATTTCTGATGATGCCCTCCTTGAGCAATGTATCTGCTTGAGGTCCTCGTTCTACTGAATAGAAGTCACCTCCACGATGTCAGCTAAACTTTCATCACGCAGGCTTTAATCGAATCCTTTGATTGTGCTGATTGCATAATCAAAGGATTCGATAAAAGCCTGCGTGATGAAAGTTTAGTATGAGGTTATGCTCCATAAGAAGTCTGCGAAAAACTTTCTGTCATGGATATGTCCCTCATTAAATACATTGCTCCCAACTATCTTCCCTATCGCGTTTGCCACTTCTCTTGACTGCGTGTTGAATAATTGTTGAATTTCAACAAAATTGAGAAGCAAAATTGAAGCTACAAGAATGAGTTTAAAATTAAAAATAACTCAATCGATACCATCGTGGCCGACGTTCCACGATTATTGTTTCGAAAAACATTGCGACGATTGGCTCATATAACTGGCCAATGTGAGAGTGCTGGAAACGCTTGTACAAAAGTTATTTAAAATTCGACATAGGTAGAAGCAGTGCCTGGGTAAGTGGTATAGCTTCAACTTTCAACAATGGAAAACTTGCAGGACATAGCAGACGCCATTTCTGAGCTCCACGCACCACAAGATGCTTCAGAGATATTTGATAAGGAAGCTCGGCTTAGCCCCGTGCAAGCAAATATTGATGCTGCTTTGGGACAGTCCAAGGCTTGTTGCGCTCGGAGCCGCCAGGGGGAATACGACATTTCGGACTTCCTGCTCGGAATGCAGCCGCCTGGGGAGGTTGGGGACTTCATAGGTGATGTGGAAATCAACAAGACTACGGACGGCAGGGGTCGTGGGCTGTACGCAACGGAAAACATTAGCACCGGCGAGCTCCTTTTAGTGAGCAACGCCGTCGCCATCGATGACCACGGGGCCAGGCCCTTCAAATTTGTTCACAGGCCCTTCAAATTTGATCCCTTCAAATTTGATCACAGGCGTAAAAGAAAGACTTCCTCTACGCCAAAGGGTCTTGTATCCGCCGTTATGTGTGCTGCCAATAAATCTCAGAAACTGCTCCAGCAGCTTTATGCTCTGGACGACGGTACTGAACAGGTCCGCGCTTCGACGCCGGCCATGGACTTGTTTGATACAAACAGCCGTTGCCAAGAAACATCAGGAACGCCGCTGCTAAAACTTGAGTTCCACCGCATCAGAAACATCGTTTCCCGAAACTCCTTGGGCGGGGTGGTTGAGACAGAGAGTTTCAGTGGGCTGTGGCTGCTGCCATCGTTTATTAATCATTCGTGCCTCCCCAACGCAACCAGGCTTAATGTAGGAAGAGCCATGTTTTTGCATGCAGCAAAGCCAATCAAGAAGGGGGAAGAAATCACCATTTCTTACTTCGATGCCCTGCTCCCCTTCCCACAGCGACAAGCCATGTGTGAGGCCTGGGATTTCAATTGCAACTGCAAGCGTTGCGCTCTGGAGAAGTCTCTCAACACTGCCTTCAAGAGCTTGAATGCACAATTTGAGGCTTTGCACAACAAAGCGCTGGATGAAACCAATGATGCAAGGTCGTCGGGAGAAGAATTTCCAACAGACCTTCCCATTTCTGCAGAATTTGCCCAGGTTTACGAAAAGATGGAAGAAAAATTATCTACCTACCTTAGAATGAAATTGGAAGAAACGAATTGGGTTCGGGCATCTTATGTGACTGCTTATTGGGCTGGAACGCAGTCGAATGAATTCTTTGACAAGACTCTTGAAGACCCCATTCCTTGCGGCGAGGAAATCCTGCAGGCCGTTGTAAACACCGTGCCAGGCGACTTGCGAACCCTTGCCATGGCGGCTCACCAGGCGGAAGGTTTAAAGTATTGGGTTGGTAATAAAGGCTGGGCCGTAGAGTATTGTGCAGCACAAGCTAGAGATGCATGTGTGCGAGTGTTAGGAAAACACAGTGAACACATTATTGAAGCACTCGTACACCACCATGCAAAGTCTGTAATCTTTTAGTGAGGTGCGTAGCTGCTAGATTTTTGGGATTTCCACTTAAAACCGTTTTTGAAGTATTTTTCTGGAATCCCTGTGAAATCAAGTTTTGAAGAACACCAATCTGTCTTTCCCTTCAAATTTATGAATGTAAAAGTTGGCAGGCCTTTCATGGCTAAAATAAATTTCAGTGTAAAAGAACTTTTTATGGTTCGAATGGAATAAATATGAATAGGATTTTCTCTCTGTGAGCAAGCTGTTTCACTGTTCTGTTTCAGCTGTAGCAGATTTTATTATTATTTGATATCAGGGGTAATTTCACTTCATCAGATTTGATCTTGGGTGTTTTTGTTTTCTTTCAATGATGTAGATGTTTAACAGGAGCTCGGAGTTATACAAAGTAATCTTGTTCCTCTGATTTTTCTTTTTACTCCAATCTTAATCTAAAAGTATACCTATTAAAACAACACTTTCTCATAGAATCTTATTTATTTATTTGTAAGCTTACACTGAAACAAAACTCCTATTTGGGTTTATTTGAAATTTGATAATATAATATAATAGATTATGAATCCTTTTATTACCTTCAAATTTTGCATTCAAACTAAATTTTACATTTCACTTGAATGTTTATGATAAGTCAGTGATGAATGATCTCGTTTTATTTTTCTATTGCAGATTAGAGAAATAAATTTTGATTTCTTTACAACAATTTTCTCTGATGATTAAATTGAAGTATTTCACATATTTCACATTACACTACATATACTAGTACTACAAAATCATTAAAAAACCCTCAAAACCAAGAAAGTAAATACAAGATTTCTGAAATTACAGTAAAAATCTCATAAAAGATAAGTAAAGAATAATCGAAGTAACAAGAAGAAAACATCTTAACTCTAATTGAAACCATTTAAATCAATTAAAGTCCTTGAGGCAAAAGGGCCATTATAATATTTAACACAAGTTTAATTAATTCAAAAGAACACTACTACCATCAATTTTGAAACAAAAAAACTTCAATCGCTTGAAATATATCTACAAATTTTGTTATTCTGAAACCCTTGTAAACAGATAAATTCATATTTCATCTCAAAAGGTCTCCGTAAAATGAAGCACAACATAAGAAAAAATTCCAATAG
Organism: Sequoia sempervirens; assembly: GCA_007258455.2. Lineage (NCBI taxonomy): Eukaryota > Viridiplantae > Streptophyta > Pinopsida > Cupressales > Cupressaceae > Sequoia > Sequoia sempervirens. The sequence continues at coordinate 119,621 of VDFB02145381.1, forward strand.
AACAGCGTGGCTACATAATATTGATCCCTTTAAATAATTTTTAGTCTTCTGTCTTGCAAGCCTTTTCCAGAGCTTTGACAAGGTTTTGAAAATACTGGCTAGTAGCATTCGTGGGGGTAACGAGTCTATCACGAAATTCATTAAATTCTTGTGAAGGCTTTTCGCTTCCACTAAAAACCTGCAACTCTTCCTCAACACAGTGATGAAGTCGTTCCAAAGAAGACTCAGCATAAGCTTGGGAGTGCTCAAATAAGTTCTTGTGAGCACTGTCATCTTCAGAAAGATAATACCCATAAGCATATGTCCACTTGAGCACACGCCTGCATTCAACAATCTAGAGCCATGCATCTGTCACAAATTTTAAATGAAAGTCAGATAAACCTTGTGTGGCACCCAACTGTTTCAACTGAAGACTCTGAACGTGATTCAGATCTGACAGTGCCTTTTCCCTTGATCTTTCATGGGCTGCCCATAATGGATGTATCTCTCTAAGGATTGCTTAATTGTCTCTTTTTCTTTTCTTCTGGTTTGCTCTGATTCAGATTCCTGATAAGGAACTGTCAATGTCCTTTGTTCATCAAGTTGAAATCTGTTGCAAGCAGAATCAGAAGTGTGGGCTTTCCAATTACCAAGGCATAACCAGCAAAATTCAAAGAAGCATGGAGCCACACATGTCATATGCATGCAACCCTGATTTTTTTCAATTGCGCGGTTACATTTTGGACAGGGCTTTGTGTTAACAATTTTCCAGTTTTCTGTTTCTTTATTGTCTCCGTTCTTTAAAACCCATTCTCTATCTTTATTGTCTCTAGTGTTCTTTAAAACCCATTTTCTAACAGTTTCACAGTCAACAGGATGATGCATTTCCTCTGAGCAGTTCCAGCAAAAATTATAAGAGCATTTGCAGGTGACGTCATAGCATTGGCTGCTTCCACTCTCCAATTCCACAGAATACTCACAATCAGGAGCAGGACACCATTTGATTGTTTTATTTTCCCCAATATAAGATCTAACGAGAAATTGGCCATATTTTCTTATATAATGTTTGTCTGTAATCAAACAGAGCACAGAGTCTTCACCCACCGCAGCCCCACATTTTGGCTGAGGGCATCTCAAACTGAGACACCCAATACCATTTTCCCTTATTGAGATCTGAATGTAGTTCATCGAACAGTTCTTGCAGAAATAATGACCACAAGCAAGGGCTTTCATTTCAGTAAAGAAGTGGGAATCCATGCAGATCTCACAGTATAACTGCTCGTCATCTCTAAGCTGTTTTACTGGAGCCTTTTGAAACAATCCTGAATCTGTTCTCACTTTCTGCTCGTTCAGAAACCATTCATCTAGCAATTTTGTAACGCTCCACTTGAAATGTTGTAAGAGAATCCGTGACTCGGCTTGAGATATACAACAAAGGGAAGAAACAGACTCCACGACCTTCTCCTGTCTTTCTCGGATGTATTCAGAGCTCAAAACGCTATAGCACTTCATGTCACTCTTCTTTTTTCTCTTCGCTGGCGAGTAGTTTAACTCTTCATAACGTTCTATGTCTTCGCCATTAGAGGAATCATCTGATTCGTACTCCATTTTACGAGCGCCTTCTTTGTAATCCATTTCTTTCTTCCGAATAGAACGGTTTTCTTTGTTTCTTTATAAGGATTTTAAAGTTTGGTATGGTATTCTCTTAATTATTACGCTGAGATGCGTTCGACAGTACCAGTAAAGGTGGAAAGAGCTTTAATATATACAATTTTATAGTTGATTAATTCTCGAGTATAATATGATAAAAGACAACTGAGGCTAACCAATCTAATTATTAGAAATCATTTAATGTAAGTAAATAAATATTGACAACTAACTAATTAAATAATGGCATAGAAATTTTGTTATTGCATCTAACAATAAATATTCAATTTTTACTATACCTTGGTTAGGTATAAATCTATTTAGTGATGAATTTATAATTAATATATTTAGTGTAAATGAAATTATTAGAATACTTTTTTTTTTATAATATAAATTTGGTTATTTGGGTCTAGGAACAACAACAAAATATAGAGAAGAGGCTTGGAAAAACGAGTCGAGCATAGTAGACCCAATGAAATGGGCAGTGACAATGCCACATATAGAACATCAAGCACCTCCAACTTCTGGCGAGTGCTCCTTGATGTCCTCTTGAATTAATTTTAGAACACGCCAAGGGTAGGAGGTCATCCACTTAGCTTCAATGCAGCCCTCCTTATCCCAAAGACCCACACCAACATTAGTGGCCCAATCTGCTACACTGTTTCTGCCTCTACCAATATTTGAGAAGAAAATATTTGAAAAGGAGGAAGCCAAACTACGTGCAACCTCGATAATGATGTTCAACTTCCAATGGTGAGAGTTGCCACCCTTCATTAATTCAATTATAAGCTTCAAATCCCCATCCACCCAAATCTTATTCCAATTATGATCTTTAGCAATCTTGAGGCCAGACCATAGTGCACGGGCCTCAGCCACGTTATTGTATTCCACACCTAAATCCTTAGCATACCAACCCAATGGTTGATCGTAGTGATCCCTGAAGATACCACCACCACCACTCGCACCTAGGTTTCCCTTAACAATTCCATCAAAATTGAGTTTGATCCAGTTGACATCAAGGCGTTGCCAAGGGAAAAGGCAGGGACTGGCCATACCAATTTGTCGCCTACCATCAAGCCATCTAAAATTAGGTCAAGCATCAACTTAGAACTTCTCATCATCACTAATGTACCAATCTGCTTTGCACTTCACCATAACAATTTTGGCCAGGGAGGACTCGATGAGATCCCAGACTTTGCAAACAAATTTCTCCTTATCCTCGAACAACCTTCTATTCTTTTCCAACCAAAGATTCTAGACACTGATGGAAGGAGTGGTGTACCAAATTAATCGGAGGCCTAGCCTACCAACTTTAAAGAACCAACAATCCAATAGAGACGAAAGATTACAAAGCATTATCCAATTAATCCCCCATTTATTCATGAAATATTGCGAAATTTCATAAGAATATCTACAATGAAGAAACAAATGGTCATTGTTCTCGTAATTGTCTTTGCAAAGAACACACCTAGAGGGGCCTTTGTGCCCCAAAGTCTGAAGCCTATCCCAAGTCAAAGCCCTGCATTGCCAGGCGACCCATAGGAAAGTGTTGGCTTTAGGGAGACCAACATACTTCCAGATAATCTTTGAAGTCCTCTTATCCATACTTGGCACATTCTGAAAAAAGAAGGCATAAGCTGATTTGACCGAGACAACACCACTGGCATTATCTCTCCACACCCTTCTACCCCCCTTGCTAGAGATAGGAAATCCCTCTATCTTATGTTGCTCCTCCTTGTAGGAATCATCGAACCCACTACTAAACTCTTGAAAGGAAATGGACACTTCTGCTGACTTTGAACATCCTTCATATAGTCTCTAGCATACTTCCCCAATTTGGGTTCTAGAAGCCTAGCTAGAGGATGCAAAGGCTAAATTTCTTTAAAGGAACTCTCACATGCCCAAAATTCTCACCAAAATATGATCTTATCTCCCATTCCAATCTACCATGAGAGGTTAGGACTGATGAGAGAACAACAATTCCTTAAAAAATTCCATATACTAGAGTCGTAAGGTAAGACATGAGTAGCGAAAAACAAATGCTTCGGGTCCTGCTAAATATATGTAGCTTGTAAGACTTTGCTCCATAGTCTTCCTTGATCCTCATACACTCTCTAGAAAATCCTGGCCCCTAGGACAATATTCATTTGTTTTACATTTCTTATTCCTAAACCACCGAGATGCTTGGGACTGAAGGCCACTTTCCACTTAACTAAATTGTATTTGAAAGCATTTCCAATGCCTCTCCAAAGGAATAATCATTGTGTTGGGGTGATCCCGCAATAGTGGTTTACAATTTTTGGCCAAATTGAACACTGAAATAAATTTTTTTAACTAAATCTTCACTTTCTGGCACCTATAACAGCTGAACCATGAGGAATTTGAAGATGATGCAAAGTAGACTTTCGTGAAATTTTGTTTTTAGATTCTAAATATATTTTTTTCAAAATTTTTGGAATCAGATTGCACTTCTTTTTCCATCTCCCTCGAAAACTAATTTTTTTCAGTAAACAACATTTTTAAAAAGTTATGCTCACCGTATAATGCATACCTTTTTTTCCATGAAGGATAAAATTCTAATTCTTTTGAATTTAGATTTGTAACTCCAATATCTAGTGCTTCCACTTGGTTGGATAGTTTTTTATTGAATATTTTTTCTTTAATCAAGTTTCGAAGTCAAACCAATTACAATTCAGACATAGCGCGACTATATAATGTGTAGCTTTTTTTGTATGTATTGAATTTTTTTGGATCAAAGGACTTGATATTTGGTGCACTCATATTTTTTCAAATTTTTTGACAATCTTCTATTTTCCACGTAATGTGAGAATAAAAGAGTTTGATTTTTAGGTGAAAGAAGCCACATTCACAAAATGAAAAATAAATATAATAATTAAAATTAAATTTATTTAAATTGCTTTTGGGAAAGGTTATAATAGGACTAAATACTTACAAAAAATTTTTTTAAATGAATTCATTTGATCCCCCAAAAGGTAAATCAAAAGTTGTTTTTTATCAGCATTTTGATAGGTGTAAAGGAGACTCCATTATAGGTATGGTTTAAAACTAGCGGGGTTCTATTCAAAGGGGTTTGATCTAAGGCAGTTTAATCAAGCCCTCTTCAATTGGAATGCTTTAAATGAAACTTTTAAAGGCTTAAATCATTATATTTTCTAAAAATATGTGATTTTAGCAAAAATCAAAATCTCCTAGAAATTGTAAACCAACTTTGTGGGATCACCTTGCATTTTTTCAAGATTCTTGGCAACCTTGCTAGGAACTTGAAAAAAAATCATCACATAAGTAGGAATAGCTGCCAAAGAAGAATTGATCAAGGTGATTCTCACAGTTAGAGACAACCACCTCCCTTTCCATGAAGCCAACTTTCCCTGAATTTTGGACACCACCTTACTCCATTCCAACTTTGAAGTTCTCTTGTCAACAAGAGGCATCCCTAGGTAAGAACTAGGGAGATGATATACCTCAAACCTGAGGATTCTTTGAATATCCAAAGCCTCAACACTATGCTCTTTAAGGAAAAATATCCTACATTTCTTGATGTTCACTTTCTAGCCTGTTGAAGCCTCATAAGATATTAATACCTTTTCGTAAGCACTAGCCTCCCTAACAGAGGCTTCCCAAAATAAAAGTGTGTCATCCACGAACTGGAGATGCGTAAGGTTGGGGAAGTAGCTAGAAATGTGAAGACCTTTGATATTTCCTTTATCCATTTTCAATCTCAAGGCTCTCCCCAAGACCTTTTTAACAATGAGAAAAATAAAAGGGGAGAGAGGATCCCCTTGCCTCAACCCCCACATGACATGGAAGAACTCAAAAGCAAAACCATTGATAAGGATAGAATAAAAGACGAAGGAAATTCAACTCAACACCCATCTGTACCAATCCACACAGAAGCCTAACTTTCTCAACACTTTGATGAGAAATCCCCAAGAAATCCCATCGTATGCCTTGTTCACATCAAGTTTAAGAATCATA
>VDFB02145382.1:0-39756 GCA_007258455.2 Sequoia sempervirens
AGATGTGTTTTTTGCAAATTCTACAATTTTTTACATAATCAAGTTCGTGCTCACCATTAAGATTGCATCTGGTTCAATATCAACAAAATCGAACACATGGGTAATGTTAAGTTCTCTTTTAGCTTTCCAACGATGTAATTTTTTTCACTTTCTGACAATGTTAGGCCTTTCATCCATAATTTCTTTTGTTTGTATGTCTATTTTTTGTCAAAAAATAGTGTTTGGTTTTTTTTTCGTTATAAATTAACCATTCATCGAAATTTCAAATAAATTACATTTTTAGAAACTAGACTCCATTCTACAAATTTTAAAAAATAAAAATTAAAAAAAATCTATTACTTTCAAAAATTTGTAGGGGGAGCACAGCCAAAATTCTACTTTTTATGAAGTGCCCACTTAGAAAATTAGTAAAAAATAAAATATTCATTAAAAAATTATCAAAAAAATTGTGCATCAACTAGATGTTGTTAGCTAACTTCTGACCATAGTGATTTTAAAAATACTAAAAAAAATTTCACTGTGCTCAGGTCGTACAAGAGTTGCTATGTTATGTTTTTATGACAAAAACAACACCAATTTGTGTAAATCCCTCTGTTGAACCCCTTAATCTCAACCATTTTCAAAATAAATTAGTAGTTTAGAAAGTAGACTCAGAGCACTTCGATCCTTGTTTTTGTTTCATCTCAAAATTTCGAGTGTAACTATCCTCAATTTCACATCCAAGGTCAACATTTCCTGATTTCAAAAAAAAAAAGTGGCCACTTAAGCCCCCTTTTTGGGAACCATCTTGGTGCACTTACCCATAGGAAAAGGTAATCAACTTTGCACACAATTACACATGTTCTCAATAGGCTAACATATTAATGTACTCTCCTTAAAAAGAGCACAAATCCTAATTGAAAATGGGATGGGTATGGAAATTACACCATTAAATTTTACCCACACTTTGAGATGAATGTGAATCCTAGAATGGTCATACATCTAAAATATGAAGCGCTCATAAACATGCATGAAAAATGAATACTTAAAAATAAAAAGATATAAAAGGGGGTGATGTAAAGTAATGAACCTTGTAATGATATGATCACATAGGTTTATCCAACATCTATAACACATGTTTTTTCATATTTTTTATTGCATAATATTTGTATAACTTTTTGAAGTGAGATTAAAACTATAATTCAGACATATATTACTTCAATAATGTATAACTTTTTCTTATTCATCTAAATTACCTTTTGTTTTTGTTGAATAAGAATGTCAATACCTAGTGCCAAGATATTTTTAGAATTTGTCCCTCTATTTTTTGTTTCTCCATGTATGTGAAACAAAGACCTTGATGTTCAATGAAAAACCTACATTCACAAGAAAGAAAAAATAAATATAATAATAAAATAAAATATATCAAAATTATACCTTTTGTAAATATTATAATAAAGGCTACATACTTACAAAATGAATCTCCTAAATGAATTTATTTGATCCCCCAAAAGGTGAAGGGTATGTGCAGGATCATCATGGAAAAAACAGGCCCTTAACTGGCAAAAAATTTAGAAAAAATAGAGTTAGGCAACTTGACATAAAAATTTGAATAAGTTATCTATATTATTTCAAAAATATGTAAGAATAGAATCTATAGAAAATTTAATGTAGTTTCTAAGCTACTAGGTTTATTTAAAAAAAATCTATTTGGTGAAAATTTGAAATTTCAATGTAGTAGTACTTAAATTGCAAGGAAAAAATAAGAAGTAGGTATCTGTCACCACCCTAACAACAATAAAATGATAATATTTTTTTATAATATTTTAGATATAAGTAGAGGACTCGTGTCTCAATGTGATGCATATTTTTTGTAATTTTTTTCCAAGTAAATAATTAATTATGAATTTTTTATTACGACTTTTAAAAAATATAAAAACTCATGTTTGACCACCTTAACTTAGTCAAAACTTCATGAAATTCATTTTTTTAAATCCTATAGTATGCAAAGCATAGAATGTGACATATATTTTGAATTCAAAAAATGTGATACCATTTGAAAGCTATAGACGTTTCTCAATTTGCCTATCAATCAGGACTTTAGTCGTAATTCAAATAGAAAATGAATAATAATTATTTATATAATTCAAAGTAAAACATAATTTATATTGGTGGAAATTTGAGAATCTCCTTTAAAAACCCTTTTCATTTCATCAATTTTGGGTAAAAAAAAGGTTGTCAGCCACATACCCATAATATCGCCACTTTTTGGCCCATCATGATCCTGCACATACCCTGAAGTAAAAGTGGTTTTCCATTATCATTTTGATAGGTGTAGAGGAGACTCCATTAAGAGTTTGATTTAAGACTAGGGTATTTTTTTCCAAGGAGTTTGATCTAATGAGGATCTAACATCTTCAATTAAAACCCTTTAGATGGAACCCCTTAAGGCTTAAATAATTAATTTTATAAGAAATGTGTGAATTATGGAAAGTATTAGGATGTCCCAAAAGTGGGACACACTATTGTAGAAAAACTAAATGATTCCCAACATGTGTAAATATATGGAAATTATGACTAAAATATAAAGGACTAATGCATGACACTTCCCAATGTATTTCAAAAGATGTATCAATGTAAGTTCATAATCAATGTGTAATAATGGAATAACATAGCCCTTAATATCTCAATAAAATTTATGTGATGAGTGATAGTGTGAACTAAGTTGAAAGATGTGTGTTAAAGAATACGCTAATAGGATATGAGTTTGAAGGAACATGTGAAGTCATATCTTTATCTATAAAAAAATGTGTCTTATAATATAAGAAACATAAAGAAATAAATACACAAGGAATATTTCATAAATAACAATATCAAGGATAAGATGGAACATGCATGGTTCCAAGATATATATTAATGTGCATTGATAAGAATCATAAACCAATGTGGCCCTCTAATTGTGTCATAGATCAAAAAGTGCCATTGATGTAATAAAAGGACTATAATAAATATCCTATGCATTAGAAACAATCCAAAGCATGCACAAGTCATGTGTCATTATGAATAATATATGTTATCATGATATGGCCAAATTGGTTTGAAAATATAGGTCATATGATGAATGGCTTGTAAGAAACAAAATTTTACTCAGCTATATAAGGAGGGATAAATAGCAAAATATTATTTTCATTTCCATATTCACCCTTAGGAAACTAATACATTCAAAAATTCAACATATTCTTACATTTTATAATGATGGCGGTTTTGATGGAATAATGTACTAACCAAGGATGATCATGTATTATCTCAAATTGAGTGCATAAAGGACATGAACACCAAATAACACCCTAAAATCTTAAATTTATCAAAATTTTAAATCTTTTGATATTGTTAAGAGTTTTTCACTTGTTCAAACAACATAATTTTATTTATTTTTAAGGACCAAAAAAATTGTAAATTAGTTGGTGTAAACTTGTCTCATGGACTAGTCTTGATGTAGGAGCATCCTTGGTTGTAAATCAATCCTGTATCAACTAAAATAATTTTTTATTGCAATTCAATTTGTAGCTATCTCAATAGTTTCTTCCAAATTTTACCACATCATAATTTATTAGCTCATAGAGTAGGATATTGGTTCTACAGGAGGTCATCCACAACATATCCATATTTTAGGTCATTTACATTCATTTGTAGAAAGTTATCACTCTCAAAATTTCATTGTCAATTCTCAAACTGAGCATTCGGGGCCTTTCTAGCTCAATTTAGTTGTGCAAACCATTTTCAAAGCATGCAGAGGTTAATGGAAAATCATCAAGATATTTTAGGTCCAAGGGAACTTTCTTGGGGATTTGTAATTCATTTCATTACCCAAAGGGTTATCTATTCATGTTCTTGGCCGACCTACACGTTTGATCTTGCATTGGATTTGTAAGCCCTTGATGCCAACATGGATCATAATTAGAGTTGGAGATTCATATTCAAGATCATTTCTAATTCATTAGAAGGTAGTTAGTTTAGTTAATTAGTCATGAATCAAGTAATTTATGATAGACAAGTTTGATCTAGCCTTTTAGGTTGTGGAATGTAATAAGGAATCGTGTTAATTGCAATATATTTAATGCCCTTGTGGAAGGCCTGTGAGCCCTAATCATTTTGCACATAAGGCATATGATGTATGTAAGATTGCAAGTTATTGAATTAGTAAAAATTCATGCTTGTTGGGCATTTCTTGCATTATTTCAACTATGTTGAGCTCTAAGAGTTGCATGGTTAGATAGTCCTTTCTGGACCCTCCATTTGTGACTGCACCAAGTGGTATTAGAGTGAGTTTTTTTATTCTTAAGAAGGAATTCCTTGTGGTGAATAGATCACTAACCTAAGGCAGATTGCATGTTTTTTCAATCAAGTGTCGACAATGAGGTAGTTGAGACCTTGTAGCTAGATAACTGAATTGAGGCAATTGCACTAGATCTAAGGGGGGAGATGCTTCCAAGGAGAGCTCTTGTTATAGTGAATGTTGCTAGATGAATGGATGAAATTTCAAAGATGATGAGAGAAATGAGAATTAGATTGGATGTTGTAGAAGAGGATTGAAGGAGAGGTCTAAACCCTAGACATAAAAACAAAAGTAATGATGAATTAGATCATGTTGCAAATCAAAATGAAGAAAACATAGAAGAAGAAGAAGAAGATCAAGTAAAGATGTTAAAATCTATTTGTAAGATTGGTAAGAGTCATAGAATTAAAATTCAAAGTTATGTGATAAATTTAAGCTCTAAGAAATTGATTGATTGGAACAATAATATAGAAGAATACTTTGAGTATGAAGAAATTGAAGATCCAAAAATGTGAGATTTGTAAAAACTATGTTGAAAGGACATGTTGCTATTTGGTGGAAAGAAGTTCAATTAGATAGGAATATGAGGGGAAAAGAGAAAATCACAAAATGGGATAGGATGGTGACAAAGTTGAAGAATCAATTTATACCAACTGATTATGAGCTTAAATTATTGAAGAGATTGTAGAACTTGAGACAAAAGGAGAAATTTTTGAAGGAGTATACTGAAGAATTCTACAAGATGATCATCAAGGCTGGAGATAGTGAAGCAAGAAAGGAGAGAGTTACACAATACATCAATGGACTAAGAACAAACATCCAAGAAGAATTGAGCCTAGTGAAGATGACAAAAGTTGAAGAAGCATACCAATTTGCACTAAAGGTAGAAGAAAAGTTGAACAAGAAGATTGAGAAAAGACACAGAAGTGAAAGAGGAAGATTCCAAAGGAGTGAATCAAAATCCAAAGAGAGAAGACCATATGCAGAGAAAAACAAGGATGGAAAACCCTACAAAAGTGAAGAGAATGACAATAATTCATACCGTAGAGGAAGACAGGACAAAAATTTCTACCACAATGATACAGGAGGTCATAATTCCTCCCACACTAATGGATATAGGAGAGATGAAGGAATATATAAGAAGATACCATTTAGAGGAACCTATCTCAAGTGTGGAGGTGAAGGACATAGAGCATTTGGATGTCATCAAGAAAGTACCAGTAAGAGAACTAAGCAGACCAAAAGAATAGATTATGTGGATGAAGAATCTATTGGCTCCCTTAGTTTAGTTTGGTAACCAGAGAAAGGTGATTCATTAGTAATGAGGAGAGATTTGATGCATGAAGAAGTGACTGAGGAACCACCACAAAGGAAGAATTTGATTAGGAAAAGGTGTCAATCCAGAGGAAGGGTATGTTAAGTTATCAGTGATAGTGGTAGTACCGATAATTTAGTTTTAGAAGAGATGGTAACCAAGTTGAATTTGAGGAGGTTGACACACCCAAATCCCTATAAGATAGCATGGATTCAGGATAAACATATGATCTTGGTAAGTGAGCAGTGTTTGGTGAAATTTCATATAGGTTCATATAATGATGAAGTATTGTGTGATATTATGTTAATGGATGCATGCCATTTATTGTTAGGAATACCATGTAAATATGATAGGAAAGAAATTTGTGATGGAAGAATGAATACCTATACTATGAATTCAAATGGAAAGAGAACTATATTGATACCTTTGGGAGAAGAGGACAAAAGTGAAGTTTGTAGCACTACTAGACTATGTTTGGTTTATGGAAGGAAGTTTCTAGAAATATTGAGGCATGAAAACATGTGTTTTTCCTTGATTCCAAATAAGTGTTGTAATTAGGAGACAAATAATTCTACCATAAAGGATGAAGATCCACCATAGACAAAAGTAGCAAAACTGTTGACATAGTATGAAGATATCATATCAAAGAATGTATCGAATGGTTTACCACTAGTCTAGAGCATAAGTCACATATAGATCTAATAAATGGAGCATTTTTTCATAAAAAAGAGGCACATATAATGACACTTGCAAAAAATGTGGAGCTAAATAGACAAATACAAGACTTGTTGAAGAATTTATTGATTAGAGAGAGCTTAAGCTCATGTGCTATCTATTGTACTGGAACCAAAGAAATATGGAGAGTAGATAATGTGTACAAAATCAATAACAACCAATAGGATCACTATCAAGTATATATTTTGATTGCCAAGGATGGATGACATTATGGACTGCTTGAGTAAAGTAAATTATTTCAAAAAAATTGACCTAAAGAGTGGATATCATCAAATCAGAATCATAGAAGGAGATGAATGGAAAAATACATTTAAGACTAATGAAAGGTTGTATGAGTGGCTAATGATTCCTTTTGGATTGACCAATGCACCTATCACTTTCATGAGATTGATGAATGAAGTATTGAAGTGATTCTTGGGTAAGTTTGTTATTGTTTATTTGGATGATATTATAATTTTTAGTAAGACAAAATTAGAAAATTTGTGCCACATCAAAAAAGTATTATAGAGGTCAAGGAAAGAGAATTTGTTGATAAACATCAAGAATTTTAGCTTTATGAAGACAAAGTTGGTGTTAGGTTTTTTCATTTATGCTAAAGGATTGAAGATGGACCCTGAGAAGGTTAGAGAAATTGTTGAGTGGCCTATACCAATAAACATTGGAGAGGTAAGATCATTTCATGGACTGGTAAGTTTCTACTTGAAATTCATTATGAGTTTTAGTAGTATTTTCACACCCATGACATAAACAATGAGAGGATATAGGAAGGATTTTAAGTGGACATTTGGAGCACAAATAAGTTTTGAATTGCTAAAAAAAAGTTGACAGACAAACTAGTGTTAGCATTACCTAATTTTGACAAAGTATTTCAAGTTGATTGTGATGCTAGTGGAAATGCAATAGTAGTATTAAGTCAAGAAGGAAGACCCATAGCTTATTTTAGTGAGAAGTTGAATGATGAAAGAAGGAGATATTCAGTTTATGATAAGGAGTTATATGCCATAGTTCAAGCCTTCTAGTATTTTAAGAGTTAGGTTAAGTTGAACCAGAGACATATGAGATCGGTTGAGTTCTTATAGAGTTATACATGTGTTAGGAGTGGTAAGTCAAATAAAGTTACAAACTCATTGAGAAAAATAAGGAATTTGTTGACAGAAATGAAGCCAAAAGTATTGGGTTTTAAAGAACTAAAACATATGTATGAGGGAGATCCAAATTTTGTTGAATCATGGAAATCATGTAAGGAACTAGTAGTGGTAGATAGGAGTCAATGGCTGGATTATTTTATTCAAGAATATATGTTGTTAAAGGGAAATCAGTTGTGTTTTCTAAGGAGTTCAATGAGGGAAAGTTTGATTAAGGAGAAGTATAGTGGAGGACTAGAAGGACATTTTGGGGTGGATAAGATAGTAGCTTTGGTGAATGAGCACTATTTCTAGCCACATATATATAAGGATGTTAGGAAGTATGTTCAAAGTTGCAGAATTTGTCAAGTAGAAAAAGGGAGTATTTACAATACTAGATTGTACAAACCTTTGACAATATTAGAGAGACCTTGCGAAGATAAGCAAAAATTTCATATTAGTATTACCTAGAACATAGAGAGGATATGATTCTATAATGATGGTAGTAGATATATTTTCTAAGATGTCACATTTCATTCCTTGGCAGAAGACTAATGGTGTTCTGCATGTTGCTCACTTATTTTTTAAGGAGATTGTAAGATTGCATGGATTACCAAAGAGAATAGTTTTAGATAGGGACACCAAGTTCATTGGATACTTTTGGAGGATATTTTGGAAGACCATAATGATAGACCTAAAGTTCAACTCGACATATCACCCACAAATAGATGGAAAAATATAGGTAGTAAACACAAGTTAGGGTAACTTATTGTGATGTTTAGTTGGAGATAAGGTAGGAGGTTAGGACATAGTTCTATCACAAAGAAGAGTTTGCATACAATAATTAAGTAAATTGGAATACATGGAAGACACCATTTTGATATTATGACATGGATAAATCCAAGAAGAGTTGTGATGCTCAAAGACATTAGTTTGGAGAATAAGAGGAGTGCAAAAGAAAAATATTTTATAGGATTCATGGAAACAATGCATATTTAGGTCTGGAAACACTTGGAGGACATGAAAAAATAAGTACAAGGAGAAGGAATATGAGAAAAGGAGACATAAGGAATTTTCTATTGGAGATGAAGTGATGGTACATCTCTAGAAGGAAAGGTTTCCAGTGGGAACATACAATAAGTTAAAGATGAGGAACATTGGACCATGTAAGATTCTTAGAAAGTTTGATTTAGGAAATGCATATGAAGTGGAGTTACTAGAGAAAATTGGTATATCACCTATTTTCAATTTTACAGACATATCTAAGTACCATGAAGGATATTCATGTAGTAGTAACAAAGAAATTCAATTGGAGGAGTAGTTATCACATAAACCATCAGAGAAACTTGAGAAAATCATGGATACTAGAATTGGAAGGAGCAATAGGAACAAGTAGTACAAGGAGTACCTAATAAAGTTGAAAGGTAGACTAGCAGGGGATTCATCATGGATTTATCAAGTTGAGGTGGACCACTTTGGTTTTTCTCTAGCCCCTAGAAAGTGGGCGACTCAATTTTCTTCAGACCCTATGTAAAGACCCAATTAATTCTAACTAAAAACACCACTATATATTTTTTTCTTTTGTTCAATATTCATTCACAAGTATACTTGGGAACTTCTATCCATACGGGATAGGTATATCATCTATTCATACAAAAAATGAATTCACTTCCTCTATTCATATGGAATAGGAATACATCTATTCATATAATCAGAATAGGCATCTGCCTAAATGAGGCAGGCATCTATCATACGATAGGTATGCGCTCTGGCCAGAGTCTTGGACTCACCAGGATCATCCTGATCCTAAGTCGCTTCCCTGATGACCAAACTTTCTACTAAAAGTGTATCGAGGTCGTCATCCTCAGGGGTATGTAAATTGTAATTCTAAACCTGAAAAACCCACCTCAAAATTTGGCCTAAGGGCCTCGGGGAATCAAGTAATCCATGCAGGATTCTTCCGAGTATAGTTGTATATATTTTGGTTGATTATCTCTTATAACTAGTTATGTGATCTCTCTAACCCTAAACCCCATTCCTGAATACTTGAGTACTAGGAACATCCTTCATTTCCCACACTACCTACATACCCTGCTTCCGAACGAGATCAAGGCGTAAAATATGTAGTTCTATTTTCTAGGCTATGTTAATGTGAATTGTTATAAAGTAGGTACACAACCCTTTATAGGGTTTTTATTTCCCCCAGAAAGTTCCTCTACGGTTGCTAACCATGAAGGGAAGCAAGAATAACAAATGGTTGATTTCACCATTGTTTGTTTACCTAATGACATTCATCTAACCTATTTCCTATTAATATTCGTCACAGTTGACCCTTTTGAATTATTTCATAATAAATCTTCCACATAATCATATTACATTTACACGATAAAAAAATTCCTAAGTTTGGTTTTCTAGGTTGTCACTAGCAGATTTTATTCATTTTCTTTGTTTTATTTTTTATTAGATTATCGATCCAAAGGGGATTTCCCTCCCTTTAGATTTTAATCAACCCATGTTCCTTATTTCTCCTTGGAGATTTATAGGAACGATGCCACAAACGCCGTTATTGCAGTTGTGTTAGGCTATAGATGCAGTAGCTCAAGCACAACGGCTTTACCTATAAGCGTGAGCTAGAGGCACCGTTAATACCGAACACTACTAGTTTTTTTTTCCCTTCTTTTGATTAGTTTCAAATATATATCTAACATACTTAATCTTAAAAAGAAAATAAACACATAATGCATGGTAATTTTAACAATATTCATTAGAATTTTTTATTTTTTTTTAAAACATGATGATTAAATAAATCAACGAGCATTGGTAAATAATTTATAGTAAGTTCTAATCTTAGTAATTTAAATACCATATTCATTAGAAGGGTTATTCACCCATTTATTATATAAAAAAAATCCCCATGCAACGTAATTAAGTGAGTACTTATTATTTTGAAAAATTCCATAACATATATCATTCCCTACTTCCCTTATCAAATGCACACAAGAAATCAATTTTACCTAGAGTTAAATGTCTTCAAGAATTATTGCAAGGATTAAAGTCCTATTATTCAACTCATATTTCTATCTTCTAGATGGTTTATGGAGCATTAGGGTATGAAAATTTCAATGACTATATTATGGAATGTAATAAAGTAACTATTTGACACTAACTAGGGATTATGGAGTTCTTATGTTGTTTATTTCTTATATAAGAACTACCTTTGGGTAAGAAGGGGTTTCATTTTCTCTATAATAAATTGAAGGGCCTAGACCAAACTAGAATAAAAGAGAACTTGAATGCTTCAATATATCAAGAGAATTTTATCAATGTTATTACGTGGTTTTGGGCTAGCAATATCTTTAAATTGATTATATTGCAAATTTCTAACCATACTAGAAATAATTTACAAATGCCAAGTGTTTGGTAAGACTTCCTAAATTGATTAGATTGTATAAGGAAATATGTATATATATATAAATACCAAATCAACATTCAATTATTATGAAATAAAAGTTAAGGGTGGTAATTAATATCTTAGATCAATGCCCATTAATATGCACCAATTCAAATATCAATAAGAAAAGTAACAAGGTTCGTTCATTCATCTAACATATTTGAGTAACCTAATTTATATGGCCTTACCTTTCGGTACATAGACATTGAATATCACTTAACCCAAAATATTTAGATTTTACCTTCATTTATAAAATGACATTAAAAAAAAGAAAAGAGATTGTTTCCAAATACATATATATATCTCCTAAAGAAAATAATTGAGACAATAGAGACAATTGGAACCATAAAGGCATGTCTTACACCAAATTTTCAAAAAGGAAAGTATGCATAGTTGATATATATATATATATATATATATATATATATATATATATATATATGAAACAAGCTAGGAATGCTATCTATTTATTAAGAGTGGATTCTATTACAATTTTCATGGATTTTATAGTTAGCCTTTTGCACAAAATGCTCAAATTCTACTTATAGAAGTAATGAACATATTTTATATTAAACAAGCATGGAAATGGATGAACTAGAGAATGGTGCTATAAACATTCCTAATTAACAGGAATAAAATTGGATGCCTAAACAAGATTCTCATTATAAGGTGGATCAAGGTGAATGATCTTTTGAAAAGTAATTTAAATGGTAATCCAACCAAGGCCGATCCATTATCATTGAAATTGTGATTTTAAACAAATAAGAAGATTAAGTGTATAGTCAATATCCTTTGTTCACAAAATGGTATCACAACAATTAAAATCTTCTAAATAAGATTAAGTCTAGTGAATGGTAACATCTTGATTAGAATATTACTTCTATAGTGTTGGTACTATATACGCATTAGTATAACATAGCTAACAAATTAGAGATTCTAACTCTCAAAATTTTGCACCAAATGATATTTCTTGATCATGTGGTTGCCTGAAACTATTTTCTAAATCAAAAACTACAGATTTTCTAGCCAAATCAAGACTATAGATGCAACATTTCTCTTGCAAAAACCATGTTCTATTGCTTATTCTAGCCGATTCATAAAAAGGCTTAATAAAATCTACATATTTTCTCTAATATGTCCTGCATAGCTTCACAAAGGGTCTCATTCAAAATTAATTGCTTAGTCTAACTTGCTCTATCTATATGTATGTATATGTTTGTGACAAGGAGACAAGAGGGATCAAATATGTTGCATATCAAAGTGTATGGGTAAGATACCTACTTATGTATGCTAATTCCCATAAGTGATCTAAAGTGAAAAATGCACCCAGGTTGACTCTCCTCCTTCCTAAAGTATGAAATTGAACACCCCTCTGGAGTCTCTCATGGAATCGTAAATTGGAGTGTTCTAAAAGAGAAACCCATCCACTCATTTTATAGATATAATGCATTAAATTTTTTGAAAACTGTAGAATGTGGTTAGCTCAGCAATTTATTGTGGTAGTTGAATCATAGCCCATGTGAATGATATGGAGTAAGTGAAGTCAGCATTAGGTGGCTCATGGATGGTGCATTGTTTCTTGGTCGACTAGTTCAAAATAAGCCATTTTTCCATTTCATTAGCCCGTTTTCTACGCCTTCTCCTAGTTGTTTCCCATTAAATTTTGGAGGGGTGATTTTCTTCAAGTCCTTAGTCAATTCTAGAATAGGATTTTCTCTCCTAGGTGCAATAAAATCCATTATGTTATGCTCTCGATTATCTCCTTCAGGAGGGTTTTCAATTTCAAGTTCAACTATATTTTCAATATTATCTTGTCTTGTTCGAAGTTCTTATACCGTTTGCTCCAAAGAGTTGATTTTATCTCTCTGTTCAGTTAAAAGTTCTATTATTGATTCAATCCCATCCTTATTCCTTCCCTGAGCTAGTGGTTCATCATCTTTGTTCCCCTTTGGCCTTCGGCCGACACTAGCTCGAGTTGCTCTTCCCCTCGGCATTTAGAATTCTTGTTTAATTATTCTCATGTTAGTATTATTCTAAGTTTTGAGAAAGGATGTTTCTAACTTTTAAAATACATATTTCGATTGCACGAATTGTAGTAAGCTCAATGCCTAGTTTTTGAATCTCACTCTACTACCACATGTAAAGACGCAATTAATTCTAACTGAAAACACCACTATATTTTTTTTCTTGTGTTCAAGTATTCATTCACAAGTATACTCGAGAACTTCTATCCATACAGGATAGGTATATAATCTGTTCATACAGAACAAGAATTCACTTCCTCTATTCATATGGAATAGGAATACATCTATTCATATAATTAGAATAGGCATCTGCCTAAATGATCCAGACATATATCATATGATAGGTATGTGCTCTAGCTAGAGTCTTGGACTCACCGGGATCATTTGGATCTTGAGTTGCTTCCCTGATGACCACACTTTCTACTAAAAGTGTACCAAGGTCGTTGTCCTCAGGGGTATGTAAATTGTAATTCTAAACTTGAAAACTCGCCTCAAAATTTGGCCTAAGGGCCTCAGGGAATCAAGTAATCCATGCGGGATTCTTCTGAGTATAGTTGCATATATTTTGGTTGATTATCTCTTATAACTAGTTATGTGATCTCTCTAACCCTAAACCCCATTCCTGAATGCCTGAGTACTGGGAACATCCTTTGTTTCCCAGACTACCTACATACCCTACTTCCAAACAGGATCAAGGCGTAAAATATGTAGTTCTATTTTCTAGGCTATGTTTATGTGAACTATTATAAAGTGGGTATGCAACCCTTTCTAGGGTTTTTATTTCCCCCAGACAGTTCCTCTGCGGTTGCTACCCACAAAGGGAAGCAAGAATAACAAATGGTTGATTTGACCATTGTTTGTTTACCTAACAACATTCATCTAACCTATTTCCTATTAATATTCATCATCCTTGACCCTTTTGAATTATTTCATAACAAATCTTCCACATAATCATATTACATTTGCATGATAAAAAAATTCCTAAGTTTGGTTTTCTAGGTTGTCACTAGCGGTTTTTATTCATTTTCTTTTTTTTTTATCCTTTTTTTAGATTATCAATCCGAAGAGGATTTCCCTCCCTTTAGATTTTAATCAACCCATGTTCCTTATTTCTCTCTAGTGTTTTATAGGGATGATGCCACAAACATCATTATTGCAGCTGTGTTAGGCTATAGATGCAGTAGCTCAAGCACGACGGCTTTACCCGTAAATGTGAGCCAGAGGCACTGTTAATACTGAACACTATTGGTTTTTTTTTCCCTTCTTTTGATTAGTTTCAAATCTATATCTAACATACTAAATCTTAATAAGAAAATAAACACATAATGCATGGTAATTTTAACAATATTCATTAGAATTAAAAAAAAAAAAAAAACATGACAATTAAATAAATCAACGAGCATTGATCAATAATGTACATTAAGTTCTAATCTTAGCAATTTAAATTTCATATTCATTAGAAGGGTTATTCAACCATTTATTATATAAAAAAACATCCCCATGCAACGTAATTAAGTGAGTACTTATTATTTTGAAAAATTCCATAACATATATCATTCCCTACTTCCCTTATAGATGCACACAAGAAATCAATTTTACCTAGAGTTAAATGTCTTCAAGAATTATTGCAAGGATTAGAGTCCTATTATTCAACTCATATTTCTATCTTCAAGATGGTTTATGGAGCATTAGGGTATGAAAATTCCAATGACTATATTATGGAATGTAATAAAGTAACTATTTGACACTAACTAGGGATTATGGAGTTCTTATGTTGTCTATTTCTTATATAAGAACTACCTTTGGGTAAGAAGGGGTTTCATTTTCTCTATAATAAATTGAAGGGCCTAGACCAAACTAGAATAAAAGAGAACTTGAATGCTTCAATATATCAAGAGAATTTTATCAATGTTATTATGTGGTTTTGGGCTAGCAATATCTTTAAATTGATTATATTGCAAATTTCTAACCATACTAGAAATAATTTACAAATGCCAAGTGTTTGGTAAGACTTCCTAAATTGATTAGATCATATAAGGAAATATGTATATATATAAATACTAAATCAACATTCAATTATTATGAAATAAAAGTTAAGGGTGGTAATTAATATCTTATAGATCAATGCCCATTAATATGCACCAATTCAAATATCAATAAGAATAGTAAGAAGGTCCGTTCATTCATCTAACATATTGGAGTAACCTAATTTACATGGCCTTACCTTTCGGTACATAGACATTGAATACAACTTAACCCAAAATATTTAGATTTTACCTTCATTTATAAAATGGAATTAAATAAAAATAAAAAAGAGATTGTATCCAAATACATATATATATCTCCTAAAGAAAATAATTGAGGCAATAGAGACAATTGGAGCCATAAAGGCGTGCCTTACACCAAATATTCAAAACAGAAAGTATGCATAGTTGATAAATATATATATATATATATATATATGAAACAAGCTAGGAATGCTATCTATTTATTAAGAGTGGATTCTATTACAATTTTCATGGATTTTATAGTTAGCCTTTTGCACAAAATGCCCAAATTTTACTTATAGAAGTAATGAACATATTTTATATTAAACAAGCGTGGAAATGGATGAACTAGAGAATGGTGCTATAAACATTCCTAATTAACAGGAATAAAATTGGATGCCTAAACAAGATTCTCATTATAAGGTGGATCAAGGTGAATGATCTTTTGAAAAGTAATTTAAATGGTAATCCAACCAAGGCCGATCCATTATCATTGAAATTGTGATTTTAAACAAATAAGAAGATTAAGTGTATAGTCAATATCCTTTGTTCACAAAATGGTATCACAACAATTAAAATCTTCTAAATAAGATTGAGTCTAGTGAATGGTAACATCTTGATTAGAATATTACATCTATAGTGTTGGTACTATATACACATTAGTATAACATAGCTAACAAATTAGAGATTCTAACTCTTAAAATTTTGCACCAAATGATCTTTCTTGATCATGTGGTTGCCTGAAACTATTTTCTAAATCAAAAACTACAGATTTTCTAGCCAAATCAAGACTATAGATATAACATTTCTCTTACGAAAACCACATTCTATTGCTTATTCTAGCCGATTCATAAAAAGGCTTAATAAAATCTACATATTTTCTCTGATATGTCCTGCATAGCTTCACAAAGTCTCCCATTCAAAATTAATTGCTTAGTCTAACTTGCTCTATCTATATGTATGTATATGTTTGTGACAAGGAGACAAGAGGGATCAAATATGTTGCATATCAAAGTGTATGGTAAGATACCTACTTATGTGTATTGATTCCCAGAAGTGATCTAAAGTGAACAATGCGCCCAAGTTGACTCTCCTCCTTCCTGAAGTCTGAAATTGAACACCCCTTTGGAGTCTCTCACAGAATCGTAAATTGGAGTGTTCTAAAAGAGAAGCCCATCCACTCATTTTATAGATATAATGCATTAAATTTTTTGTAAACTGTAGAATGTGGTTAGCTCTGTAATTTATTGTGGTAGTTGAATCACAACCCATGTGAATGATATGGAGTAAGTGAAGTCAGTGTTAGGCGGCTCGTGGATGGTGCATTGTTTCTTGGTCGACAGTTTTGTCAGATTTTCCAACTAATAATCAATGACTCAATCTATTGGTAGAGATTTAGGTGACATGGGGAGTCCTTTCAATTTATGAGCATTTACTTGTGAGTATGCACATGCCTAAATAACATGTGAAATAAACATATGAGTAAATCTCTTGTTTAAACAAGCATCTCATTTATATAAATAATTAAATCAGCATCATAATTAACTGACATAGCAAAGAGGGGTCGTGACACCCTAGGTGTCTAATGCAGGAGCATCCTTGGTTATAAAGTAATCATGTATCAACCAAAAACATTTATTTTCTTGCAGTTCAGTTTGTAGTTTTCTCATCAATTTCTTCCATTTTTATCATATCATCATTTCTTATCTTGTGGAGTAGTACATTGGTTCTAAATGAGGTTATCTACAACATATCCAAATTTTAGGTGTTTTGTATTCATTTGCAGAAAGTTATTGCTCTTAGAATTTTACTATCAATTCTCAGATAGAGCATTCAAGGAATTTTTGGCTCAGTTTAGTTGTGTGAATTTTTTTTGGAGCATGCAGAGCTTAATGGGACATCATTCAAGGCATTTTAGGTCCAAGGTAAATTTATTGGAGATCCCGTAATACCCCATGTTTCGATACTATTTACTACTATTGTTTGCTTTATATGTTAGTGTGATACTGAATTGTGATGGTGACTAATTCATCATTTTGGTTTGTGTAGTTGTGTAGTTTAATTGATTGCTACAATTGATATTTTATTATTATTTATGATACTCTGTATGTAGGGTTTGGATTATTTTATTATGCAATGCTTTCTCTCGAATGTTTCATATGTCAATGTGATAATTCTATGATCATGTGATTTGAATTCTGTGTTACTTTATAATGCAATGGTGTAGTAATTAGTTATGATGCAGTAGTTAATTAGAATATTGTCTTATGATCAATTGGTTAGAAATGTTAGTTTGTATTGATATTGTAATTGTTAGAATAGATTAGGTGAGAGGACAGTGTAGCATCACTCGTTCATGAGTGCCCTGCTACACTGCGATTCCTTCTCACGGTAGGATGTAGAGTTTATATATTTATATGTATACATGTGCTGTTTGACGTTTGCTTGGATGCAGGATTGCAGGAATAAGTCTCGATTCCACCTGCTTCGGCAGGACAGGGCGAGCAATAAACTAGCCCAACGGGTAAAAATGTTGAAAAAGGGAGTAGGTTTGGAAGCGTCCCCGTCCCAAGTCCGTCGTCTGTTGTGAGTCATGTTATGACTGAGGTTTTCGTTCTCGTTGTTTGTGTAGTTTCTTTTGTTGAGGTATTCAGTTGATTTATGGTTCATGTTTATTTTAATTAACCTTATTTTATAAGATAATGGATTAAGGTTGTTTAGTTGTTTGATTTAATTGTGTGTTAGTCGAATATTAAATTTAAATATATTATAAATTAAAAGTGATTTAATTTATTTAAAAGAGTAAATAATTATTTCTAATTAATAATGTTGACAATAATTAAATTAAATAAATATTATAAAAGATAATTAAATAATATCTTTTTACTAATATTAAATTAGCAAAATCTTGCATAGATAATAACTTGTTTAAATAAATTATTTTAATTACAACTGTAGATAAATTTGTGCTTTTAAAAGCTGAAAAGGACCAATAGGAAGGATACTTTTTGAGAAAAGACAGCAGGGAAGCTTTATTGAGTTTTATTTTGTTTTATTATTATTTTTATGAGAAGATCATTCACACACAGAGGAAAGTTCTACTCTGTTGTTTTTGGATCTAGGAAAAGAAAGATAAAAATAAAAAGAAAAGAATTTTGTTTGTGGAGAAACTTGGGAGAAATTAATTGTCTTGAAGATAGATAGAGCCAAGGAGGAGCTGCAGGAGGAATTCGAAAGGAGCTTTCAGAAGGGGATTCTTCTTCAGACGAAGGACTCCAGGTTCTTCCTTTGTTATTTATTATTATTT
Source organism: Sequoia sempervirens (assembly GCA_007258455.2). Taxonomy (NCBI): domain Eukaryota; kingdom Viridiplantae; phylum Streptophyta; class Pinopsida; order Cupressales; family Cupressaceae; genus Sequoia; species Sequoia sempervirens. Next base: position 18,539 of record VDFB02145382.1, read on the forward strand.
TATTGTGCTTGGAATAATACCTGTTGATGCATGTAATGAAAAATTTATAGAAATAAATTATGTGGTTTGAAATTATTTTCGAATAAAACCCTTGATTTTCTGTTGAAAACAGTAGTTAATCTGTTCTGAAATTCTTAAACTTAGTAGGGAAAATTATTGTTTGAAATAAAATTTGTGTTAGATTGAAGATTGAATTTGCATGTGGATCTGTATCAGTAGGAAAAAAAATCTATTGATTATGATTTGAAAACCATAGGTTTTGAGAAGAAAACTATAGCAAAAATCCTCTGAAGTTCTTCATTATAAAATGTAGTCGTTGAAATAATTGTGTTGAAAAAGAAAATTATTCTTACTATGAATTGAAATTTGTCAGTCTAATTTCTTCTTAAGTCTGTTTGAGAAAAACAATTTTTTAGATATTGCCATCTGTAGAATGGCTTATTCACATATTTATATGTTTATGCATTGATGTTATATATATATATATATAATATATAATTAAGTTCTATGCAACCAAATATATTTTTCTGTGAAAGATTGTTATCATGAGTTCTTTTGTTTTCCATGCCCGAATGGGCGAATCAAAATTATATAGGAAATTTTGAAAAGTAAAATAAAATTTAAAATAAAATTTATTAAATAAATTTTAACAAATAAAAGAATTTGGTGAGCAATGGGCCGAGTCAAGACTTCAACACCATCGCTAGGCCGTCGTGACGCTACTCCACTCCGTCAGCTCACGACGCTGTACCGAAGGTCGGGTGCGCCGACGGAAGTCATGAATCGCGTCTCGCCAACCGGTGGTAATGAAGACTACGTCGGCCATGGTATCGCGGTACCACGTGGAGGTCACTTCTATTTGTATTTATTTATTTGTTTTAAATAAAAAAAAATCGTTTGCTTCCTTTTTATGATTATTTAAAATTGTTTATGAATTTCTAATAAATGGTATTTATAAAATGATTTAAATTTAATTGTTTGTTTTTTCTTTTAGGATTATTAAAATTTTTTATAAATTTTAATATATGTTTTTTTATAAAATGATTTAATAAAATAGGATTTAAATATATGTTTTATATAAATTTAAAATGGGATTTGAATATATGCATTAATGATTATAGTTTATTTAATATTTTTATATATATGAATATTTATAATATATATATATATATATATATATATTTATATATATATATTTGTTATATGAATTATTTAATTAAATTTATTTATTTTTATATAGGGAATTTGTAATATCTATTTTGTAAGTATATATACATATATTTTCGTATGTTGTAATGTTTGGACAAAAAATAGTATAAATTAAGTTTATATTAGTGTTATTGTAAAAATTAGAAATAAATTACGTGTTAGTTAACTGAGTGTTTTTGAGTAGTTGAGTTGTTTAATTGGCGGAATGTGTTGTTTATTAGAATGAGCTTTATGACATTATTTATGTATTTGCTGCCTCTCGAGTTTATGTGTTTATTGTGATTTTCCTTTTGTTTGAGTTATGTCTCATAAGAAAACTCTAGAATCAGCTTGTCCGGTTATAGGAACCTAAGATGTGTTTAGGACTTCCAGAGGAGTGATTACTGTTATCTTTATTCAATCTTGAAGTTTGATGTTGTTCTTATGATTGGCCTTGGATGTGAAGTCGATGTATATTTGGATTGTACGTTTGTGAACGTTATATGTATGATTTTTGGGCGAGAGGGTTATGCCTCGCTACTGATTCATTGTTGGTTCAATTTTCCTTGTTGCTACAATTCTGTTCAGTTGGAGATTCTTGTGTCGAGTGTTTAGAGAGAGTGGCTCTAGTGGGGGCCGGCGCACAAAGGGGCTGTCAGGGTAACCCACATAGAGTTAGATTAATAAGTGATAACATAAGTAATAAACCACGGGTGGGGATTAAACACTAATAAGATAATTGTGAAGCCTCGTCCGCCTGTTAGTGCTATCACAGACTAAAGGGGACTGAGAAGGCCGTGGTTGGCAAGGTCATTACCTTGTCCTCACGAAAGGTTAATGACTCCGCATGAGTGACCCTATGGAGCGGCGCCTTGAGATAGGCCGTCTGGAGAACCATAGATGGAAGCGGCACCTTAACTTGGTTGTCTGGAGAATCCATGTAGAGATGGAGGCGGCACCTTGTAATAGGTTGTCTGGAGAATCCATGTGAAACCATGCGATGACACTCTACTCTAACATTCTGTTTGTGTTGATTTACTGAAGTCCTCTGGAAGTGATTTATTGGTTTGTCTTTGGTTATTGTTGTAAGTAGTATTCAATTATGTCTTGAGTTTCGTTGATGTTGTGATTGTGTCTGGTTGTTATGTTCTTCAGTGGTTTGTTGTGCCTTTTGGATTTGCCATTGTTGTGTTTCTATGTGGTCTTTGGTGTTAAGTTATCTTCTTGGAGTTAGTCTTTGCTGTTGTTAGACGTACTTGGTCGGGGACCCTTCCTTGTCTACTCTCAGCACGGGGGTGGTTGGGTGGAACGTGCTTCGCACCCCGTTGGGTTTCCCCTTCTATTACAGGTGTATCTTTATTGCAGGGCTTTTGGAAGATGTTGATGATCCAGTTATTCTTATGTACCAGATAGTTGTATATACTTCAGTTGTAATGTATTTAATGTATTCATGGATGTATCGTCTCCCACGTGTGTTGGGATGACCATGTTGTAAAATTGTATATGTAGTGATTGAGATGTATCTTCAGTTAATTGTATTTTATTGTCACTTGGGATGTGATGTATATTCAGGCCTTGTATGTAATTCAAGAACTGTCACTTGTAATAGTTGGATATGTTTTGTTGTAGCTATCGAAATATGTAACACTTTATATCTTTATCATCACATGTGTTATCATATGTACTTATGTCATGAATGTAGTTAATGTTTAATGGATATCTTAAATGATGAAATGAGAATGAATGGATATATGTAACTGTTTAATTATGGTTTAAGTTATTATCATGTTATGGGTTAGAATAGTCATGTCACTTCGTGTACCCCTTTGGAACAAGTTGTGTCTCTTATTATATTGTTATGTTGTACTACTTAAGTATGTTATTATATTCTTTTAAAAAAAAAAAAAAATTTGTTCCATTGTTTTAGTTCCTTTGGGGTTTTGAGTAGTATGGCAGATCCACAATTCATTTCATTCCCTGAAGGGTTATCTATTCATGTTCTTGGTTGACCTACACATTTGATCCTGCATTAGGTTTATAAACCCTTGAGGCTGACACAAATCATAATTATAGCTAGAGATTTGTATTGAAGATAATTTATAATTCATTAGAAGGTAGTTAGTTCAGTTATTCAATCATGAATCAAGTTAGGATAGACAAGTTCAATCCAACCTTCTAGGTTGTGGAATACAATAAGGCATCGTGGTGCACCAATTGTAATATTTGTAATGACCTTGTGGTAGGCTTTGTGATCCATAATCATTCTACATATAAGGAATATGATGCATGCAATATTGCAAGTTATTCAATCAATGAAAATTCATGTTTTCTAAGCATTTCTTGTGTTATTTATGTTGTGTTGAACTCTAAGCTGGATGATTGGGTAGTCCTTTATGAACCCTTCATCTATCATTGCACCAAGTCCCTAGGTTATAAACTTGTCTTATAGGTATTTCCTAATCAACAAACTTATCCCTAACTAGTACATTAAATTTTTATCTTACATGGTCTTTATCATTTGGTTTAAATTTTAGCATTGAATATTATCTAATGTTGTTTCTTTCCTTATCTAAATATGTACATGAAGTTATACATTCACAAGAATCTCAAAAACCTATAGCTAGTTAGTCTACATATATTTTACATCTTGAAGGATGATGTAGATTAGGAACTCCTGGTGGTGGTAGGCCTTCCTAGATATATGGTATTGCTACCAAAATTATACTATGACACATAAATTCTTATTGTGTCCATTGAGTGATGGGCCTTAGGCACCAATATATTTGAACTTCCTATAGGTGATATGGTACTGATATTCAAGGATGTGGGAGCATAATATGTATTTCTAATAGGGGTTAGAGAATAGAGGCTTGAACCACAACCCTATGTTGATATGTGGAGCCTGATCTGACTTGATGTTTAAATTTTCCTCACTTTACCTTGCACGTTTTTTCCCCAAATATATATATATATATATATATATATATACATATTGATGTGCTATTTATTTTCATGAGTGAAATAAATATTTCTATTAAGCTTATGCCAACAAGTAATAATAAACTCTTATTTTTAAGAATACTCTCTCTACAATCTTACATACAATAAAATAGAGAATTTAAAAGATTTGATTCACTGGTCTATATATTCAAACTATTCTTTCACTATTATTTCACATATATTAAATATATAAATTCTTAATATATTTCCAAATCTAAAACTTTATATTTATGTTACCAGGAGTAAAAGAAAGAAAATAGAATTTGAAAACATGCCTATAATATTTCTATTATTTTGCACTCTCAAATTCTCAAAGCACGAATTCAAAACTCCTTTCGAGCTTTCTAGATATCCATGACTTGCTCAACAATATGAATCATTCCTTTCACTTCCTCTTATCCTCACTTTAGTATGCACTCAACTACAAAATACTATTACACCCTTTTCACCATAATAATAAAGTATTACCTCACTATATCATATATTCTTCTCTATAGTATGGAAACTCTCCTCTCTCCAAAACCAATGAATGGTGTTCTCTCCCCAAACTAACAGATAATAATCCTTTTCTTTAAAAACGTGTGACCCCCTTCTCATTAAAAACCCCCTCTAATAATAGTAAATATTCCCCTTAAAGGTACATGACTATAGTTATTCCCTTGCCTCTTCCACTATACCATCAATGAAGAGCATTATAAACTCTTTTTATGACAAGTATATAGCCATTGATAGTGGTAATAATCCTCCACAAGAGGGTTTAAGGGAATCAATATTATTAAATTTTATCATTTCCATTGGTTTGCACTTAAGGCCAGTTAAATGCCTTTCAACAATCATGACCTCCCTTAATGTATGCCATTGGCATTAATAGTAACAATATATTATATTATATATATATATATGTATATATTTATATATATTTTAAATTCAATTAAATAATAATCAAATAAACCTTTTCCATAATAGGTAAATCATAAAGATGACTAGACACAATAATATCTCCTCTTGACTATTGCAAAAGACTAAATCAAGGATTGAATATGATTACAAACTAACCATATCACCAAACCACACACATATTAACTCTTTTTCTACATAGGGTAGAACTTGAAAACTTACTTAGACTTTGATACAAAACCTATATTTATGTCTGATCAACTCAACAATTACATTTTCCTATTTGTTTACCAATGTCTATACTCTTCTCTCTTATGGTACTCTTCCTCTCCATCTTGGAGGTTAAAATATGCTCTTGCATTAAACTTAGAATACTATAAAAATGGTTAGTTTGTTATTAGACATGATATCATAATCATTATAGTTGAAAAAAACTCATTAGATTAAAATATCATCTAAATATCAACTAACATAAAATTATCCATTCATTTTAAAAACACATTTTTAACACATAAAAGTTAAAAGTAATTGCAAATCAAAATTTGGGGTGTGACAGTATTAGTTATCTTTACTTTTTGATATAAAAAATAATTTGTTACATCATCAAGTAGATGATGATAAATATGAGTATCCAATAGCTTTTGTGATTGGTTTTGGCACTTGGATATGAAATATCTAATGAAAATAATGGTTTACCTAAATAAGAAGATTATGAAAGACAAGAAAATTATACAATACTCGCATTTCGTTGTGGCAACAAATATACAAGTAAATTGATATATCAAGAAATACTTATTACAAAGGAGCTATGAATAATTTATATGGAAGAATATGAGACAAATATAATTATTACAAATAAGAGAGGATGCAAAATGATATGATGAAGTAAATATTTCAAATAAGTTTTAGGTATGTAGAAAATATTGAACTTTTAATCTTTATTTTTGTACCAACGTATATAGTTCTATATATTTAATTAATATTTAATTTATAGTTAATTAATTTAATACCATTCCCTAATAAAATATTAAGTGATTACTTGTCTCGTTAGGCCATCCCTTAGCTATATTTTATAAATTTGGTAAGTATGTTTTAGTTTAACAACTTTTGTACATGGTTTAGTAATTTTAGGATTAAGTCTAGATTAATAATTAATTGATTTTCTATCATGCCCTTATTTTTAAAGTGATTTCATGTCCTCTTGATGCATCATCTTAACTCACCTTAATCCATCACCTAGCTTTGTTTCATAGATTAGGTCATTGAGATTTAGTTTAAAAACTTTAGAATTTCGTCTAGGAAGTTTAGGATTAAGTAGATTTATAGTTAATTGATTTTTTATCACACCCTGATAAAATTAGTATTTGACTAGATTACCCCTTAATCCATCCTCTTAGTTCCCCATAAGTCATCCCATAAATATGTTCCAAAAATTAGGTAAATTTAATTTACTTTAATAACTTTGGGATTAGGTTAAGTAACTTATTTAATCTTAAGTAAATTTATAATTGATTGGTTGAATTTCTCCTTAAACCATCTCCTTAACTATCAAACATGTTATGATAAAATAAGTTAACTCCTTTTTTTATAGATAAATATTTTGTTTGGCTTAATACTCCCATGTTTAGTATACCTTTCATCATTTTCATTTTAGGTAGATCCTACAACTAGTTGGTATAATTGTGACTACTTTTGTATTCAACATGTGACAACATATTATATTTTCCTACTATAGGTATCACTTACATTTAATGAATTTCTAATCTAATTTTATAACTTGATTTATTATAAATTTTTTGCCTAACTTAGAGTTAAGAATGTATTTATAGTTAAATTATTTACTTGCATTCATTATATGCATATTTATTTATTTTTAATAAATATTTTCTAGCCATCTATAATAAATTTATATTATATATGAAAAACGGTGATACTAGGTAGTAGAGGAGATAGAGAAGAAAACAATAAAAGGTGGCTTGGTAGTGCCACTACAAAGAAAAGAAAAAAAGGATCATATTTACAAAATATTTATAGATACACATGAGCTTGGGGTTGCAAGAACATGGCTAGTAGTTGGAGGATAAAAAATGGAACTTACAACTAGAAACATGGGTCCATAATCACCAAAAATATAAAAAATACCAACCAAAGGTGGCTTAAAGTTGTTCTTCAAGTGTCACCATTTCTTTAGCCTCTTTTTCTAGGGAAATGATCTACAACCTCACCAAAAGGGTCAACATTAAAGAGGAAAAGGAGAGTGTTTGTGAATCTCTTGCTCTAATTAACTATCTCCACCCAATAAAGCCGCATGAGATTCCAATAAATTTGATACCACACAAGAACAATTGTGTTGAATGTCACTATTTAAATCACTAGAACTAACACCTTGCTGTGCAATGGGTATTCCAAATTGGTATGGAAGGTATAGGGGAAAAATTGGTCTTTTGTTGCATACATGAGCTCAATACGATGATTGAAAAATACCTTTGAATCAGGAAGATAATAAAGCTCCATTACCAATAGTCTCATGTTATGCTTGTATTATGGAGAGAGGGAGAGGGAGGAAGAGATAGAGGGGGAAGAGAAATAAAGATAGAGGGGTAAGGAATTAGAGCTAGAGAAGGAGAGGGATATGGAGAGAAGGGTAGGGAGAGATAAAGAGAGGGAGGAGAGAGGGATAAATAGAGATGGAAGAGATAAATATAGAGAGAGGGATAAAATGAGAAAGGTAGAGATAGAAAGATAAATATAGAGTTAGGAAGTGATATAAAGAGAGAGGTAGAGAGAGGAAGAGGTAAAGGGGTAGAGAGAGATGGAGGGATAAAAATAGAGAAAGAGGGAGAGATGGAAGAAAAAATATGAAGAGATAGAGAGGCAAAGAGATGTAGATATAGAGATATAGGAATTGAGAGAGAGGAGGGGGGGAGAAGGAGACATGTCTAGACATAGAGGGGAAGAGAGGAAGATAGAGTGAGAGAGGAATTTAGATACAAATAGATAGAGAGATAGAGAGAAGTAGAGGGAGATATAAAGATAGAGAGATAGGGAAACATAGATGGTGAGACAGAGATGGGGATATATATCTAAGGATAGATAGAGAGGAAGAAATAGAGAGGTATTGAGGAAGAGGGAGAGGGAGAGATAAATAGAGATATAGATGGTGAGATAGAGATATAGAGAGATAGAGATAAATATATATATGGAAGAGGGAGAGATACACAAAAACATAGAGAAGAGAGAGAAATAAAGATGAAGAGAGGGAGAGATAAGTAGGGTAAGAAGTTAGAGGAAGAGAGAAAGAGGGAGAGATAGAGAGATATTGGAAGAGAAATGGAGAGAGAAGGATATAAAGACAAAAAGAGATAGGGATAGGAGGGAGAGACAAAATAGGGGGAGAGGAAGAGAGATATTCAAAGAGGGAGAAAGACATAGGGAGATAGGGAGAGAGAGTCGGAGAGGGAAAGAGAGAGATAGGGAGATAGAGGTAGAGGAAAATATGGATAGAGAGAGGGAGAGGAGTAGTAGATATAGAGAGATATAGATAGAGATATAGATCAGTAGGAGATATGGAGGGAGAGATGGATTGAATGAGATAGATATATAGCTCAAGGGTATGTGCAAGATCATCATGGAAAAAGTAGGCCCTTAAGTGGCAAAAAATTTAGAAAAATTAGAGTTAGGCAACTTGACGTAAAAATTTGAATAAGTTATATCTATTATTTCAAAAATGTGTAAGAATAGAATCTGTAGCAAATTGAATTTAGTTTCTAAACTACTAGGTATGTTTTTAAAAAAAAGCTATTTGGTGAAAATTTGAAATTTCAATGTAGTGGTACTTAAATTTCAGGGGAAAAATAAGAAGTAGGTGTCTTTCTAACCACCCTAACCACAATAAAATGATAATATATTTTTATAAGATTTTAGATATAAGTAGAGGACTCGTGCCCCAATGTGATGCATAATTTTTTTAAATTTTTTTCCAAGTAACAAATCAAATCGCCAAACCCCCACCCCCTATCTGTCCCAACCTTAATTCAGTCAAAACTTCATGAAATTTATTTATACTTTAATCCCATAGTATGTGAATCATAGAATGTGATGCATGTTTTGATTAAAAAATGCGATAATCAAGTTGAAAGCCAGGATGTTTTTCAATCAGCCTAGCAATCAGGACTTTAGTCATAATTTGAATAGAAAATGAATAATAATTACTTATTAAATTCAAAGTAAAGCATAATTTATATTGGTGGAAAGCTAAGAATCTCCTTTAAAAAACCTTTTTGTTTTATCAATTTTGGGTAAAAAATAGTCGTCGGCCACATACCCATCATATTGCCACTTTTTGGTCTATCATGATCCTGCACATACCCTCAATAGATAGAGAGGTAGAAAGGGAGTAATATAGATAGAGGGAGATATAGAGAGATAGAGAGAGATGGGGAGATAGAGGGAGAGAGATATTGATAGAAAATGATAAAGAGGAGCGACAAGGAGATAGAGATATAGAGAAACAAAGAGAGAGATATAGAGCCAGAGATGGAGGGTGAATAAGAGATATGGGTAGAGATAATGATATATATAGATAGAGAATGAGTGAAAGAGAGAGAGAGAAAGGTTTATATAGATAATTAATAAAGAGAGGTATAGAGAGAGAAGAAATATAGAGAGATAGAGATAGAGATAGAGATAGAGATAGAGATAGGGAGGAGAATTAGGGAGTGTTCACATATCTATATGAGTGAGAGAGATAGATAGAGAGGGAGATAGATATATAAATAGATATATAGGGAGGGAGAGAGATAAAGAGAGGAGAGAGAAGTAGAGAGATATAGAAAGAGGGAGTGATAGGGAGAGAGGAAGAAATAGGGATAGAAAGGAGAGGTAGATGGATAGAAAGGAGAGGGAGAGATGGAAGGAGGAATAGGTAGAGGGAGAAATTGAGATAAAAAGGATATAATGAGAGAAGGGGATATGGAGAGATAAAAATAAAAAGATATAGGAAGAGATATAGAGAGAGAGGTAGAGAAAGAATATATAAATAGAGTAGGAGAGATTGAGAGAGAGATGGAGTGAATAAGAGAGAGATATAGATATAATGAGGTATAGATAGAGAGGGTGAGATGGTATTATAGAGATAGAGGGGGTAAGAGTGAGAGATTAAGGAGGTGATAGAGAAAAGTAATAGAGAGAGGGAGAGGGAGAGATAAATAGAGATAGGGATAGGGAGGGAGAAACATGGAGTATATGTGTGTGTGAATGAGAGATATATAGAGATAAAGATGCATAGGAAGAAATAGGATGTGGTTGTGCATGTGAGTGATCTAGAGATATATAGATAAATAGATAGAGGATAAAGGAGGAGTAGAAATACATAGAAAAAGGGAGTGATAGGAAGAGATGCAGAGAGAGGGAGAGATAAAGTGGGATATAGTAGGAAAGATAGAGGGGGAAGAGAGAGATACAAGGAGAGGTAAGGAGATAGAGATGGGGGAGATATAGAGAGGAATATGGAGATGAACATGGGGAGAGAGAAAGAAGAGGGAGAGGTAGAAAGAGAGATAGAAAGAGGGAGAGACAAAAGGAGAGTAAGAGAATAAGAGAGAGATGGAGGGATAGAAAGATATAGATATTTAAAACTATATAGAGAGAGGTAGAGAGAAGGAAATATATATAAAGAGAAAGAGAGAGATGTTGAGAGAGGTGGAGAGAGAGAGATATAGAGATAGATGGGAAGAGAAAGAGAGAGATATTTTTATATCTCTATCTCTCTCTCTATCATTGTGTCTCTCATTGTCTCTCAATATTTCTTCTTCTCTTCCCTATTTCTCTCTATATGTGCCTTCCCTTATATCTTCCCCTATCTATCTTTTAAACTTTTCCTCTCTCTCTTAATCTTTTTTTATGCCTATTTATCCCCCCTCTTTCTATCCCCCTCTCCCTCTTGATCTATTGATCTTTACCTCTCTCTCTATTAATATATATATATATATTCGTTACCTATTTTTTGACTTTCGTCTCTCTATGTGAATCTCTCTCTATACCTATCTTTGTTTCTCTGTTTTTATATCTTCCTCTCCTCTGTATCCCTCTATTTTTATCTATGTTTCTCTCTCTCTTTTGCTAACTTTTAGTTTATATTTTAAGTTTGAAATTTATTTTATTATATAAATTAAAATTAAAATTCAAAATGTAATTATTCTACAAGTATAATGTTAATAAGACAAATAATTATAAATTAAATTAATTCTAATATTTTTAATTACTATTTATAATTTCATAAAAAAACATAAATAATTAAAATAAATTTCAAACTTAAATCTAAATTAAAAACAAAAATAGAATAAACTAAATGTAAATAGATAGAAATTAAAATATTAATAAAAAATAATAATTTTTAAAAATAATAATAAATAATAAATTTATTAAGTTAATAAATAATTGAATGAAAAAATAAACTTTTTAAATTAATCAAAATGAAATATTAATAAAATGTGTAACTAAAATATTAATAGAATAATAAAAATAAAAATATTAAACTATACTTTATATTGTTAATAATAAAAGAAAATAAAATGAAGCCTAATAATATATATATATATATAATAGGTTTCATTGTTTACTAAAATGAAATATTAATAAAATGTGTAACTAAAATATTAATAGAATAATAAAAATAAAAATATTAAACTATACTTTATATTAAAAGTTACAAGTAAAACCAAACTTCAAAAGTTAAAAAACAAATGAAACCTATTATATATATATATATATATATATAATTTTGATTATGTAATTTTGTAAGTTTCATATTTTTGATGTAAAATATTATTAAATTTGTTTAAAAAAATTAATCAATATTTTAAAGATTTTATTAAAATAAAATATTAATAATATTTAAAAAAAATATATAACAATAATGAAGATTTTAGTGTTTTAAATTAATATAAAATTGTAAATTATAGATACAATATTTCTACACATTATTGATTTTTTTTAATATCAAAGTGCGACTATAATCATAACACAATCTAAATACATCAAATCCGATGGATTCTAGGCAATATTTAACTAGTTAAGCTATAATCCCAATGAAATGCTTGAAAATGTAGAACGAAGAAGCCATTTAAACAAAATCTATTAAGAAATTCATAAAGAAACCTAGTTTAATGCCTCAAACCTCATCCCATTGGGGGATTGGTGCTGCATTGATATGGAATGTCAGCCCTTTCCCTATCCCTTTGATAAAATAAACATTTAAATGAATGCAACTGAAGAAAACAAGCTAACATTGATGAAAACTAAGCTAAACATGGATGAAAAGCTAAAATGGATGCAAGATGGATGAAATTGGGTATGCAAATGTGCATCATAACTTTTCTAAAATAGAAGTGGATCCTTTTCTCATAGAAATGGGGAGTATTTATAGGAGAAAATGGTGAATCAATGGCTAGGATTGAATTGATCAATCAATGGATGAGAAGTAATGAGAGGTGAAGGTATGGATCAAGGATTCTCATCTATGGATGAGAATGGAAGTTGACATGGATCAATGAATTAATTAATGGCTCTTAATGATTCAAAGAAGTACACTTCCTAAAAATTGGGAGGTTGTTAGGAATTTTCTTCCAAAGGAATATTCCATTTTTGGAGTTCAAATGGAGGAATATTCCAAGAGAATGTTCCTTTGCATATGGGAGGGTGAGGGAATTATAAAATTATATAATTAAAAAAAGTTTTAATTGTACTAGTTGAATGAAATGAGGATGCCCATTAAATAATTAATTTATTTAATGAAAGAGGGTCAAATGATATTTAATTCAATAATTAAGATTATTTAATTAAATGAAAGGACATAAGCAATTTAATCAAATAATTTGCATTACCTAATTAAATAAGATGAAAATTAGTGTGAAAGGGGATGAATTAGTCAAATAATAGTGATCATTTGATTAATAGGAGAAATTGATGAATCTAGTTAAATAATGAAGATTATTCAATTAAACGATCGAAAAGAGGTGATTAAAAATGAAATGGTGTTAGTAATTAGATTCAAGTGTGCAATATCAGTCAAGAAAATTTTAAGTGTCTACATTTTTCCCCTCTTTGAAGTGAGGTACTTGTTGCATCGGTTCAAAGACTGAAAATTTTCAGATTTATAGTATTGCTCAGATAAAAAAAATTTAAAAATATTGATTTTTTGGATGCCCCACTATTGCCCCAATGGAAGGAATTAAGTTGGTACTGTAACCCCTCGAGAGATTAGGTACAAATTTTAATTTTCAAGTCAAGATCATGACAAAGGTTTAACATAGGTTCAGTTGCAGAAATAGGCTCTGAGATGTGAAAACAAGCTCAAAAACATGAAAAACATCTCAAAATAAGCCCCATAGCTCAAAATTTGATAAAACAGGATCAACATGCCATTTCCCCCTCAAATTAGGGAAAAAAACCCTAATTTTTAGTCTTAAATAGAGGTGGACGGGTCATTTTCAATTCATTTGTACTCATAGTCTTAATGAGATTCGACTATTTTTTCTCTAACAACTTAGAAAAATGGCATATCATGAGCTCCCACATGACCTTGCAAACAAGGTATGAGAGTACCAACAAGCATCAGACGTAGGACCACCGGTATGCAAATCGAAACTTTTTCCATTTTTCATGTTTTTAGGTCATTAATGTGAGTTCAAAGATGTCAAACAAAAGCGTTGTTATACAACATCACTTTTGATCTAGTTGGCAGTGCTTTTGTTGGAGTAGTAGTTCTATTACAAATAACATCACTTTTTCTTAGGTAGGTTTAGCATCACTTTTGAAAAGCTGACATTCTTTTACATAGGGCATCATAGTCTATTTTAGGATTTAGCAGTGCTATTGAAATATCATCGTGCTTTTGCAAGGAGCATAGCTTTCTCTATTTATGTTCAATGTCTCTATTGATATATCAACAATCTTTTGAAAATAGTGCCACTTTTGACCTTTTGGCATAGCATCGCTCAGACAATAACACCACACTTTTGAAAATAGAGGCACTTTTGTAGTTTAGGGTTCAAAACTTGAATTTTATAAGTTTTTTTGGTAATTTTGATATAGTGTGCTATGCTTGTGCAAGATATCTTTCATCTTATTCATTTGAGGGAATGGTGACCTAGCATTTTGTCCCACATTCATAATTTGACTAACCAATCTAGGATATTTCTTGGAGTGATTGGGTTGGGTTTTGTGGCATATATGCTCGAGATCAGGATACACCTTATGATGATGTTAGCATTGATTGAGAGGTGGCATAATCTGACATCTTCTTTCCACCTACCTACAAGAGAGGCTACAGTTACCATAGAGGATGTTAGGCACATCCTACGAGTGTCAATTCATGATGAGCAGGTGATCTACGATGTGGATCCTAGGGTGATTACCTTCTATGACATACTTGGTGTAGATACCCTCTGGATAGAGATTGCATAGATTGACTTACAAGAATATAGAGAACAAGCTCTAGACTTGACCTTGATTGTTAGAGCTTTGATTTTCGGGGTGATCTTTCTAGATTGATAGGGTAGAGGGTTCAACATTTTTTGGGGACTTTCCTAGTTGTGGATGATATTAGACATGACTTTCTTTGCTTGGGGCCCCATGATACTTGCATTCCTATATCATGATATGCATCAGACTGTCTACATGCAAGGGTAGAGCATAGGTGTTGACATTACATTAGTACACATCTAGACATGTGAGCACATTACTCTTCTCAAACTGACTATCACTTTAGCAAACATTAATGTGGATGATCTCATAGTATACTACTATGGATCCATGACTACACTGCACCATATAGGTCCAATAGGTATCCTGTACTGGAGATAGGTTATCTATGAGATGATAGTGTTTCCATGGAGGCCATGATTGCAGGAACTACCATGGTTTGATGATCATCAATAGTTATTTTATGCCACACATACCTAGTACATGCAAGGTCAAGAGCACGCCATGATAAAGAGGCACCTCCTAGATTAGGTTGTTCATCAGTTCGAGGAGGTCCAAGATGTTTTCCCTCAAGAGTGTCAATATATATTTACTCTTAGTACCAAAAAGACTCAGTGGGGACCACAAATTCCACCCCAGGTGGTGGTCAATGATTTTAGATAGCTCATCACATAGCCATGGGTGTACATCGAAGAAGCATATGATGCAAGTACTACACCTACATATGATACATGGTGGTTATAGTTTGTACCCATTTGTTTGAGGGACCCCATAGTTGGATGACTACTTGACAAGGTTAGGGGATAAGGTATAGGTAGAGGATAGGGGAGAGGGCACCAACAACCTCCTTGTGATGGACAATAGCCTCCTTGAGATGGATAGGATGGACACGACTATAAAGATGGGCATGATGGGAATGATCAAGGTCCCCCTTTGATTGATCCTCTAAGATAGGAACAACCACCATCACCACCACACTAGCAACATCAATAGTAGGCATAGGGTGCTAATCCTATGGACGCTCAAATTTCAGCACTTATTGCAAAGAGGGACCAACTTCGTCAATAGATCCAACAACTAATAGAGGAGTAGGATGAATCCCACACAAAGATTCAAAAGGTTATGGGAGAGCATGACCAGCAGCGGGTTCAGAGATAGGTGTATATATAGCTTACTCAAGAGGCAAGGTGTTGAGTAGAGCTAGAGACCAACACTTAGTTTTAGGCCCAGGTAGGGTAGGGTAGTGTGCTTGTAGTTTTCTATAGAGATGCTATCACATAGGCCTCATACTATAGGAAATTGTACCATAGGGATTTCCTAAGAGAGAGGAGGAAACTTGATTATTTTGAGAGGAGAAAAGTTGCATTGAGTTTCTCGAAAAGACATTCAGTTGGGCATCCTTCAAGGAGTGGCCATAGACAGCCATTAGGTATCCATCATCACCAATCTCAGAATGATTATAGATAGAGGTGAGGCTAGCCTCATATTTTGTAGACATTTTTTTGATGTATAACCATGATAAATTATATGTATATACATTCATCAGTTGATTTTTGATAGCCTCTTGTATATCTATTTTTGATGACATTTACACATTGATTCTAACTTTGTATTATGAGTCATTTTTGAGATATACATGAGATGGGTTGATTCGATTATGATTCATGATATTCTATCATTTGATGTTATTTTTCATTCATTTCATGCTTTGTGTTCATGTATGGATGCACATGATGTGGATGGATACAAATATTTATGTTATGGATGTGTTTCTTTATTTATGCATATGATATGATGTGATGTTTATATGATATACAATGTATAATTTATGCTATGGATGCAATGTGATGGATGGTTTATTCTCTTCTTCAATATCTTTCCATATGACATGCTATGAGATCGATGCATTTATCTTTGCATATTTCCCATATGATGATTGCAAGCATATGATATGTTGATGATTATGATATGATTATATGTAGGATGTATGTATGTTGATGGTCTATGGATGTAGGATGGATGCATTATTTTTGCTAACTATCATGATACCATGTTAGCACGGAAAGAAGATAAAAGAATAAGATGAATGGATTAACCATTGATTTCAAGATTTCTTTAGAATCCCAACAAGTCTATGAGTCTTTGAGACTTTATTAGATATGGTGACGAGATTGATGATTTCCTTGTTTTAGGGATTGGGATACTTCATCATTTCATTCCTTATTTTAGATATAACACATAAATATGATGCATCAAGATATCAATAACTAGGATTGTGTTGTATCTAATGAGATAGACTTTGACTCCACAAATAGATAGGATAATCCTTGCTCACACCTTGACATACAAAAACCTCATTGGAATTTAGTTTAGAAGTTTAGAACATTTCGAACCAAAGCATACACGATAGTCAACAATATATTCAAAATGACCTCGCTACACACAACTAAGTATTCACCAAGATTATTTTTACAAGAAAATCCCACAAGCACAACAAATGAAATATAATGATCAATGACCGATTCCTTTCTCTCTAAATTGTTTTAATAGACATCATCGAGAGGTCCTCAGAATGGGTCAACAAGAGAAACCATAAGAAAAGATTAAAAAAAATAGTCAATGTTCTCTATATCTCTTCCCAAAATAACATAGCTAAGGTGATTTCTAATGGTGATGTACATCGTAGGAAGGATGCATCCTAGGACATGTTTTTCAGATGTTTTGACTAAGACTAATTGTTTGATTGTTCGTTGATACAAATACTATCAACTTGTTCACTCATGATCTAGACTTTAGAATTTTTACATTTAGGTTTGCACTTCATGAATTGCCACACTTGTTTCCACTTGTTTTACCAAAGGTTGAAAGTGATGATCAATTTATTATGAATGGAGGTTTATTGTGGGTGAAAGTGAAATGGGATGGGTGTTTTTTTGGATTTTTCGGAATATTTCAATGTTTTTGGTATTTTGCAATGTTTTGAGGTTGTTTTTAATCCATTTAGGTATATGTGAATGTTTAGGTTTTCAGGTTATGTTAGGTTGTTTAGGAGTTTTGAATGTTTTCTAATGTTTTGGTTTTTTAGGTTTTCAAATGTTTTTTGTGTTTTCTAAGTTTTGACCAAGACCTAATAGGGACTGACCTAGGGCCTTGGAGGCTTTATCAAAGATTAGCCTTGCCCACGTTATACTCACAGAGACCACATAGTTTGACTAACTTTGATCAATAACCATTTATTGATGAGATATGAACACTTGATGGACTTCTAGTTTATTATGATAAACTCCGAAAGACTAACCTAATGCCTCGGGGGTGCATCAATGATGGCCTTGCCTATATTCAAGCTTAGAGACAACGTAGTTTGACAACCATGTTTTTTATTTTTTTGATGTGATTTGAATGTTTTGGATTTTGAATTTACAACTTTTTGAATGTTTTTGGATTTTAGCTATACAATATTATGATGTTTTTGGATTTTTTGGATTTTTTGGATTTTTCCAATGTTTTTGGATTTTGATGCAGTTTTAAAATATTTTGGGATTTATCAAGAGATTTTGAGAATAGCTTTAAGATATACAAGGACATGATCTGATGCAAGTACATACAAATTTCCCCTAGTTTGATGTCATAGACTACCTTGGTATAAGCAATAAAAATTGACCTTAGTAATATGTCAGTATTACTAAAGGGGAATATGATAGTTACATAACATCTAGGTATGATACAAATGCAAATGGGTTATAGAATAAATAGGATTAGTGGATGCGATAGACAAATGCGAAAGATGGTGAAGCAGGATAAGTTGATGAGTCAAATTGTGACTATAATCATAACACAAGCTAAATACACTAGATCTAATATATTTTAGGCAATACTTAACAAGTTAAGCTATAATCCCAATGAAATGCTTGAAAACATAAAATGAAGAAGTCATTTAAACCAAATATATTAAGAAATGCATAAAGGAACCTAGTTAAATTCCTCAAACTTCATCCCATTGGGGGATTGGTGCTACATTGATATGAAATATCAGCCCTTTCTAAATCCCTTTAATAAAACGAGCATTTAAATGAACTCGTTTGATGAAAATAAGCTAATATTGATGAAAACTAAGCTAAACGTGGATGAAAAGAAAAAATGGATGCAAGATGGATGAAAATGAGTATGCAAATGTGTAGCATAACTTTGCTAAAATGGAAGTGGATCCTTTTCTCATATAAATGGGGAGTATTTATAGGAGATGGTGAATCAATTGCTAGGATTGATTTGATCAATCAATGGATGAGAAGCAATGAGAGGTGAAGGCATGAATCAAGGATTCTCATCAATGGATGAGAATGCAAGTTGAAATGGATCAAGGAGTTAATCAATGGCTCTCATTGATTCAAAGAAGCACACTTTGTAAAAATTGGGAAGTTGTTAGGAAGTTTGTTACAAAGGAATATTCCATTTTTGGAGTTCAAATGGAGGAATATTCCAAGAGAATATTCCCTTACGAGTGGGAGGGTGAGGGAAATTAGTAAATTAGATAGTTAAAACAATTTGTTAATTGTGCAAGTTGAATAAAATGAGGATGCTCATTAAATAATTTGTTTATTTAATGAAAGAGGGTCAAATGACATTTAATATAATAATTAAGATTATTTAATTAAATGAGAGGACATAATCAATTTAGTCAAATAATTCGCATTACCTAATTAAATAAGATAAAAAGTAGTTTGAAAGGGGGTGAATTAGCCAAATAATAGTGATCATTTGATTAATAGGAGAAATTAATTAATTTAATAAAATAATGAAGATTATTTAATTAAATGGTCGAAAAGAGGTGATTTAGAATGAAATGGTGTTAGTAATCAGATTCAAGTGTGCAATATAGTCAGGACAATTTTAAGTGTGTACACAAAGATCAAATTTTAAAATCAATCATTTGTAGAAACCAAAGAAAAAGGTATTCAATATTTTTTCGTTCAATTATCTAAATTACTCTATATAAATGAAAAATTTGTCTTAAAATTTGATTTTAATGTATTCTTATGTGTAAAAAAAATACTTTCTAAAAAAATATAATATAAAATAAAAAACAAAATAAAAATAAAAATGTGTTTAATTTTTTTAATCAAGATCTAATTTTAAAATCAACCATTAGTAGAAAAAACTAGATTATTTAATATTTTTCTTTAAATTATCAAGTATTTTATATAAATAAAAATTTATCATCAAAATTGATTTAAAGTATTATTATGTATAAAAAAAATCACCTTATAACACACAAAATATAATATACTAGCAATCACACCTTGGTGTGCAATGGGTACGCTGATAGTTTTTTTGTTAATTTAGAATTTGTATAGATACAACATAGTATTTGACATTAAGTATAGTAAAATGTAATTGTGAAATCTTTTGAACTGAGAAGAAAATAAATTTGAAATAATTTTTTATTTTGTGGAGGAAGATGGAATAAAAGTGCTTATTAATGCTAATATATATTATTATAATGTTTGAAACTGAATAATATTGAGTATACATTCAAAGTATTAAATTAATTATTCTGCATGTTTATAATATATATAAGTTGTGAATATTAGTAGAAATTTAGAAACCATATTTAATTCTTTACTTTCATTTTTTGTATAAAATACAAATGTTATTTTGATAAGCTAAATTCCATGTATTTAAATATGTTTGTCTAAAATATTTTTTTTTTTAATTTGTAAATATAATTTTTTTTTTTGTTTTTTGTTTTGTTTTACCTTTATAATATGAATGTGAGGCATATTTTCTAATGGAAATGTAGAAATAATATCTTATTCTTTGCTTTATTTCTTTGATTATTTTATACTGGATTCATCGAACGGTTGGATCTTTTTCAATAGTCTTGCATCATGCTAACACATTCACAACCATCGATACCTTTATATTATGATTTATACATTTTGAATATTAATGGAAAATTAGACACAATATCTAATTCTTCACTTTATTTGTATAAAGTGCAATGATTAATTAGATAAGGTAAATTTAGTGTAGTAAAATATTTTTTGTAAAATATAATCTTTATTATTTAAATTTGTAAAATATAATAATTATGTTTTTTTGTTTTTTGTTATTGAAATTTAGAATATGAATGTAAAACATATTTTCTAGTGAAAATGTAGAAAGAATATTTGATTCTTTGTTTTCTTTCTTTGTATAAAATGTTCTATTTTTTTAATATTATTTTTATTTATTTTATATTGGGTTCATCAAACAATTGGATCTTTTTCAATGTTCAACCATCATTCTACCACATTCTCAGTTGTTGATCATTAAATTAAACCTTAATGTTCATATAGGGAATGCCTTCGGCGTAAAAATAATAAATATAATTCAAATTTTATTTTAATGTATTGTCATCTCTGAAACACATAGAGTAGTATAATCATAATATTATTTATATATTGTACAATATAATATATAATATAAATATAAATATAATAAATAATATAATATAATATATATAATATAAATATAAATATAATACCTAGGAAGGAGGGAGGTGATGGGGAGATTTGGAGTGAGTTCGGCCTTGGCCCTATGCATGACCACATAATTTTGAGGTGGCCTATGCCACTGTTCCTTTTTCTTGTAGGCCTTTGTGCCTCTTTTAT